>QFAX02000587.1:0-244581 GCA_003412495.2 Echium plantagineum
GTCAAGTATTCATTGACGATTGACTGAAAGCATAATAAGCGGATCTTGTCAATCAAGCATTCATGACGATTGACTGAATTAAAGATTTGAGGAGCTACGCCTAGTATAAAAAGAGACAGTGTATCACACTTGTTCTCACACCTTTTAGTCGATTGTATTCATATACACACCTAAAGAGCTTTTAAGCAAAAGGTTTGTTTCTAGGCGTCCTTTGTATAGAAGCAATATATCTAGCTTCTATACTGATTGTACAGTTGTTATTTTTTATAACAACAGTGAGGAGTTTGAGTTTGTAAACCATCTTATAAACGATTAGGGAAGCCTATATTTGAAAGGCATAGATAGGAGAGAGAGAGTATGTGGGCATACTAATAAGTCCCTCCTTGTAAGCGTCCTTTTGATATAGTGGAGTTTTCCCTTGGGCAGGCTGCCCCCAGAGGTAGGTGCATTTGCACTGAACTGGGTTACCATTTCTTGTGTGTGATTTATATTTGTGTTATATATCTGTTAATCCAATTGTCGTAACAACTGGAATAACAAACGGTGAAGAGTAAACTTTCAATTGGTATCAGAGCCAAAGCTCGATACAGAGTTCACAAAGATCCGTACTGTTCACACAACGAGATGACACACTCTAATCAATCACTCAGACCACCAGATCTAAATGGAAACTATAGCTATTGGAAAAACAAGATGACAATCTATCTCAAGTCACTTGAGAAAAGGACATGGACGGTGGTTGTAAAAGGATGGGAAACACCCCAAGATAGTAAACGGTCAAATTGTGCTTAAAGACGAAGAGGAATGGACCGATCTCGAGTCGGATCTGGCACTGGCAAATAATCGAGCCATGAATGCATTAGGTTCATGTGTTGACGAAAATGTTTACGAACTGATTACCATGGAAACAGTGGCCAAAAACGCATGGGACATTCTTCAGAATACCTATGAAGGAACATCCCAAGTAAAGATAGCTCGTCTACAGCAATTGGCTTCAACATGGGAATCCATGAAAATGAAAGACGATGAAACCATCAAGGAGTATGGATTTCGGGTGACCAAAATTGCCACTGAATGCGCCTCACTTGGAGAGCCGATGAGTAAGGAAAAAATGGTCAGAAAAGTTCTTAGATCTCTACCAGCTCGATTTGCTGGAAAGTTCTGGCAATAGGGGAAGCTCAAGACTTGACCACGTATCGGCTAGATGTTCTGCTTGGGAATTTGGATACCTATGAGAAGGAGCTCAACATTGAAAATGAAGGGAACAAGAGCCTTGCTCTCAAGATTGACTGTAAGGATGCTACCTCAAAACCAGAGTCCTCAATGGAGAAAAGTCCTGGTCTTACTGAGCAGATTGGAATGCTGGTCAAAAATTTTAATAAAACGTTAAACGTATCAACAAGAAAGGGAATGATGCCCGTGGAATACCAAGGACCCCGAGAGAAAAGAGAAGATAGGTTCTCCTCAGGAGGAGAGAACAAATTCTCAAAGGGAAGTAGCTCGACATACAAAAATGGGAACAAAGGAAAAAACCATCCAATGTCGAGCATGTGAAGGTTTTGGTCACATTCAATCAGAGTGTCCTACATTCTTGAAAAGACAACACAAGAATTATTGCACCACATTCTCTGACTCAGATGATGAAGAAGATGATGATGAGGTAATTGCTTTCATCACAATAGCAAATGTACCTGAGCAGGAGAAACCGGTTGTTAATAACAACGGGAATGACAGTGATGAAGAGGCTGAGATCACTCATGAAGAACTGGTAGCTGACTATGGGAAACTTTTTCATAGCTGGACTAAACTAACTGAGGCCTATCTTGCTATCACATCAGAAAAAGGCAAAAGTGATGAAAGGAATAAGGAATTGATTCAAGAAAATAAATATCTTAAAGATAAGATTGGAGTCCTCGATGGGCAGGTCCAGACTATGGAGAGAGGTATTAAGATGATGAATTCAAGCACAAATCTTCTCGATGAGATACTGGAAAAAGGAAGAACTCATAAGAGTACCAGTGGGATAGGATATTGGAAAGATCAAGGATATCATCACAACCAGAGAAACTCTAAACCCAAGTGGAGATGTTATCACTGTGGGAAAAAGGGACACATAGCTCTTTATTGCTACAAATTGTATGGAAAAGGGAGGAGAACAGGTATACACAGGATAACAAAAGTCTTGGAAACCTAAAACAAAAACCATGAGGGTTCCCAAGAAACAGACTATTGGAAATGTTGTCCTTACCTCTCTGAAAGCTACAACTTGGGAAGGTTGGTATTTTGATAGCGGTTGCTCTCGACACATGACTGGTAACCATAGTTATCTATCAAAGATTTAAACCTGTGAAGCAATCACATGTCACATTTGGTGGAGGGGCCTAAAGGAACAATTGTAGGAAAAGGTGTACTAAATGTCCCTGGTCTACCGCAGTTAAGCAATGTGTTGCTAGTAAAAGGTCTAACAGCCAACCTCATCAGTATAAGCCAGGCTGTGCGATTGATGGCATGATGTACAATTTAGCAAGAAGTGCTTGTGAAGTAAGAGACATAGATAACCATCTGCTTATGAAGGCTGAAAGATCCAGTGACAATTGTTATCAATGGCCAACACAGAAGGCTTTAAGTTGTCATACTACTCATGAAGCAGAATTATGGCACAAAAAATTGGGGCACACTCACTATAGAAATCTTCAGAAACTAGTTCAAAAAGAACTGGTCAGAGGACTCCCTAAGCTAAACATTCACACAATTCAATGTTCTGAATGTCAAGTTGGCAAGCAAGTCAAAGTGTCTCACCAACAGTTACAACAAGTGGTATCTGATCGACTACTTGAACTAATGCATATGGATCTAATGGGACCCATGCAAGTGGAAAGTATTGGAAGAAAAAGATATGCCTATGTGATAGTCGATGACTATTCCAGATACACATGGGTGGTGTTTTTGCGTGAAAAATCTGAGTGTTTTGATGCATTCTACAAGCTGGCTACTCAGATCAAAATGAACAAGAAGTCAAGATCATTCGCATCCGGAGCGATCATGGTTAAAGAATTCAAGAGAATAGCAAATTCAAGGACTATTGTACCTCCCAAGGAATTCACCATGAATTTTCTGCTCCAATCACTCCACAACAAATGGTATTGTGGAAAGGAAAATCGAACTCACCAAGAAATGGCAAGAGTACTACTACATGCGAAGAATGTACCTTTGAATTTGGGCTGAAGCTATCAAACACTGCCTGTTATATTCACAATCGCATCAACCTTCGGCCAGCACACTGCAAACACAATATGAAATATGGAGGGGAGAAAGCCGAATGTACAATATTTTCATATTTTTGGCAGTGAATGTTACATTCTGACTGACCGAGAACATAGGCAGAAGTTTGATGCAAAAGGAGAGAAAGGCATCTTCCTTGGATACTCCTCAAATAGTAGAGCTTTTCGAGTATTTAATATTCGAACCAACACTATTATGGAATCCATAAATGTGAAAATAATGGATGAAGAGATAGTAGATGAAGTGGTTGATGCCATACCTGTTGAAACAAGGGATACACCTAATAAAGAAAAGGATCTTCCTCAAAAGATACTGAAGAAGATACTTCCTCAGTCACTGACGATACTGAAGATACTGAATCTGTTAGTATTGAACCACCTGCTCGTATCCAAAGAAATCACCCAAAGGAAGCAATTATTGGGGTCATTAATGAAGGCAGAATCACAAGAAAGAAGGATAGAGTGGATTACAAAAAGATGGCTGGAATGTTAAGTGAAACATGCTTTATATCCAAGAATGACCACAAAATATAAAAGCAGCTCTTCTAGATGAACACTGGATACTAGCCATGCAAGAAGAGTTAGCCCAGTTTGAAAAGACATGAGGTATGGAAATTGGTCCCTAGAACTCCTGGGTTGAATGTTATAGGAACAAAATGGATTTACAAAAATAAGAAAGATGAACAAGGCAACATTGTTAGAAACAAGGCAAGACTTGTTGCCCAAGGGTATACTCAGGTTGAAGGGCTTGACTTTGAAGAAACTTTTGCCCCTGTAGCCAGACTTGAAGCTATCAGACTCATGCTTGCGGTTGCTTGTCATTTAAAGATTAAATTGTATCAAATGGATGTAAAAACAGCATTTCTAAATGGTGTTGTCCAAGAAGAAGTGTATGTTGAGCAACCCAAAGGATTTGTGTGTCCTAACAATCCTGACCATGTGTACAAGTTGAAGAAAGCCTTGTATGGATTAAAGCAAGCCCCACGTGCTTGGTATGAAAGACTCACTGAGTATCTTTTGAAACAAGGATATACTAGAGGAGGAGCAGACAACACATTGTTCATACACAAGGAGAAAGGAAAGCTACTTGTGGCACAAATATATGTTGATGACATCATCTTTGGAGGAATGTCAAACCAGTTGGTACAACAGTTCATTCAACAAATGGAGTCAGAATTTGAAATGAGCATGGTAGGAGAACTAAAACACTTTCTTGGGTTTCAAATCTATCAAAAGAAAGAAGGGATATATCTGAACCAAGCAAACTATGCCAAGAATATCATTTCAAAGTTTGGAATGGACTCTTCTAAAGAGAAAAGGTCTCCTATGGCTACTCACATAAAAGTCACCAAGGATGAAAAAGGGAAAAGTGTTGACTCAAGTTTGTATAGGAGTATGATTGGTAGCTTATTGTACCTCACTGCCAGTAGGCCAGACATCACTCAATCTGTAGGAGTCTGTGCTAGATATCAATCAGATCCTAAGGAAAGTCACTTGTCCTTGGTTAAAAGGATCATCAAGTATGTCAAAGGGACCTACATGTATGGACTGTTCTATACAAATGACACTGGAAATAGCCTGATTGGTTATTGTGATGCTGACTGGGCAGGAAATCTTGAAGATAGGAAAAGCACCTCAGGAGGCTGTTTCTTTATGGGAAATAACCTAATCTCTTGGTTCAGCAAGAAACAGAACTCAGTGTCCTTGTCCACAGCTGAAGCTGAGTATATCTGCTGGAAGTAGTTGTACACAATTGCTATGGATGAAACAAATGTTAAAAGAGTATGGAATTGATCAGGACACCATGACTCTCTATTGTGACAACATGAGTGCTATAAGCATCTCCAAAAATCCAGTGCAACATAGCAGGACAAAGCACATTGACATAAGGCATCACTTTATCAGAGAATTAGTTGAAGAAAAGATTGTGCACTTAGAGCATATTACTACTGATAAACAATTAGCTGACATATTTACCAAAGGGCTAGATATAAATCAATTTGAGTATCTAAGAACAGCCCTTGGGTGTGTGTTATGGAGGAATAATCTCAGAGATTAAAAGTTGTTATAACTGTTAGTGGTCATTTGTTATAACAACTGGTACTGAGACCACAGGGTTACAAAAGTTACAAAATTGGCGGTTTTATTTTGAAGGAATTAATTGCGTGTCAGTTATTGGACAGCTTTATGATTCAAAAAGGGAAGGCGGTTGGATTCTCAAACACCATTCACCATTATTACCAAAAACAACTCCCTTCCTAATTTCATCTCTTCCAAAAATCAAAATCTCTCTGATCAAAAGAAACCAACAGCCCTAGCAATTGCAATGGCACCAAAAAGACGACCTTCCACTCCTTTTTGTGCAAAGACCTTCTTCGAAGCTATTCCGCTGCAAATGGTCACACCCGAGGATGAAGTTAGGGCTGCCAGGGAAGAAGAGGCAGAGGCTCTCAGGCGAACCAGGAGGGAAGAAGCAGAGGCTGTCAGGGTTGCTATGGAAGAGGCTGAGAAATTGAAACGGGCAGAAGCAGAAAAGGCTGAAAAAGCCAAGGCAAAGATGTCTGAAAGGAACCAATTTGCGACTGACTTGGAAAGATGACGGTATGCCCATGAACCCTAATGTTGATGCATGTTCATCTATACCTGTTTCAAGTAGTTCCAATAAGCAATCAACTAGATCTGTCCCTATTGATTCTGTGAATTTAGAAAATTCTGATAAAAATGTTGGGGATAATTTGGGTGTGAACTCTGAGGATGCCACTATGGCTAGTATGTTGGAGACTCTTAAAACTCAACAGGTCTTCACTAGGAAGAAGAGGATTTTGATGAAAAAGGGGAAACCTGTTAGAATTAAGAGGGCTGATAAGGAACCTGGAATGTCCTCTAAAGGAGAAACCAGGGTTGAGAATGTGCCTCCAACTGTTGAAACAAATGTGGAGGTTGAACAGAATGTGGAGAAAGGTGATGATGTGGAGGCTGGGTCCTCTAAACCTGGTGTGGTTAGAAGAAGAACCAGGTCTAGTATGAAGGAAGTAGAGCCCTCTGACTTAGATGAGTTGAATGATATTCTGGAGGAAATAGAGAAGAGGGCTGATAAGACTAAGAAGAAGAAGCAAACTGCTAAGGGGAAGGGGCCTATCTCAGGAAAGAAGAAGGAAACCCCTCATGCCAAACCATCTGCTTCAACATCTGGTAAGGCTACTGTTTCAGCCCCTAAGGCCACTGATAAGGGAAAAAGGCCTGAAAAAGGGAAAACTGATGCCCCTGCCTCATCAAAGAAAAGAAAACTGGTTGATTCAAGTGATGAGGAGAATGAGAAGGGGAAATCTCAATTTGATGTAAGCAGGGGGAGAATAAATAAGAGAAGAGTGGCACATGTTGATGATGCCCCCTGTGATGGTGTGGATTTTGGAAGTGCTGATCAGAGGACAAAATGGAAATTTGTGTGTGCAAGGATCATCTGGCCAGAAAAGCACCTATCTGACACCACTTTGAACAACTGCACTTACATGAAAGTGTTAGAAGCAAGTGGTATAACATGTATGCTGGTGAGAAGGAAGCACTGGGCCAAACTGGTGAAGGAATTTATCAGTGCTATGACTGTTGAAATCAGGGATCCTACTCATGAAATGTTCTACAGAGTCCATCTCAGAGATTATGAGTTCATCTTCAGTCCCACTATTATCAATGCCTTTCTGGGAAGAGAAGATAAGGGAGAAACTGGCCAGCTGTTGAGGTTGAATGACATTGTGACAGAAATCACAGCAGGGGGAGTAACTCAATGGCCATCTAAGGGCTTACATCTGCCAGCATCTGCCTTGAGTCTTAAGTACTCCATTCTTCACAAGGCAGCCATATGTAGCTTGGTCCCATCAACAAACAGCACAAATATCAGTGAATTCATGGGAAAACAACTGTTTGTGTTAGGAACTGGACAGCTCAACTTTGGCCAAGTCATATTTGATCAAATTGTGGACCATGCCCTGTCTTTTGCAAAGAACAAGCCAATTGGGTTCACTAACTTGATTTGTGGCATACTGCTGGAGCAGAGGCCTGATTTGCTGAGTGAAGAGGATGGACCTGGAACAGAATCCAAGGCTGTCATCATCAGTGACAAGCTGCTGCATACTCACAAGGCTGATATTCCAGTGGAGAAGGTTGATCAACCACCACCTTTCACCTCCAATGATCCCACAGCACAGATTCTCATGGCTGTCTACTTGGCTGATAAGCAGAGGCTAACAGAAGAAATCCAGGCCAAGAAGCAGCAGCTTGCAAATGTGGACAGAAAGATCAAGGAGCTGGAGAGGACTGGTAGACCAAATGTTGCTACCAATGTTGCTGACAATGAACCAGTTGATGAACAGTCAGATGAGGAATGAAGAATGTGATGAAGACCCTCTATTTTGGCTTTGGTTATGTTTTTATGCCAAATAGGGGGAGTAAATTGGGAACACTAAAAACTCTGTCTTTTATTGTTATGTTGTTTATGTTGAAGACTTTATGTGTGTGTTCTTATGTTTCATGTATCTTAAAACATGAATATCTATTGTGCTCACTATCAAATCAGTGGAGCTGATCATCTATTAACAAGACTGTTGATTAATCACTAAGCTTGGATCATCCTTCCTTACAAAAACAACAGGAGGTACTTGTCATGAAAAACTTACCCAAAGGGGGAGCTTGTTGGTACATTGCATGTACGGTTGGAAAAAGTTTTTCACTAAACCAAGTGTTAACAACAATGCATTTAATGAGGCTATATTCAAACATGCATTGGACAAAAGATTAATCAAAGTCAACTCCTCAAAGAATATCCGAAGGTGATTAATGCAGAATATATGATGCGGACGTAGGTGATTAATGCTGAATGAGAGAAGTTAATAATACGGACTATCACCAAAGACCGAGTTGGTTAAGTAATTAAATGCAAACAAAGTGCGGACAAAGTCAAACAATCAAGCATTTAATAGGAGGATCACCGAAGACCAAGATGCGGACAAAGTCAAGCAATCAAGCATTAAATAAGCGGATCTTTGTCAATCAAGTATTCATTGACGATTGACTGAAAGCATAATAAGCGGATCTTTGTCAATCAAGCATTCATGGACGATTGACTGAATTAAAGATTTGAGGAGCTACGCCTAGTATAAAAGGAGACAGTGTATCACACTTGTTCTCACACCTTTTAGTCGATTGTATTCATATACACACCTAAAGAGCTTTTAAGCAAAAGGTTGGTGTTCTAGGCGTCCTTTGTATAGAAGCATATATCTAGCTTCTATACTGATTGTACAGTTGTTATTTTTATAACAACAGTGAGGAGTTTGAGTTTGTAAACCATCTTATAAACGATTAGGGAAGCCTATATTCGAAAGGCATAGATAGGGCGAGAGAGAGTATGTGGGCATACTAATAAGTCCCTCCTTGTAAGCGTCCTTTTGATATAGTGGAGTTGTTCCCTTGGGCAGGCTGCCCCCCAGAGGTAGGTGCATTTGCACTGAACTGGGTTACCATTTCTTGTGTGTGATTTATATTTGTGTTATATATCTGTTAATCCAATTGTCGTAACAACTGGAATAACAAACGGTGTGAAGAGTAAACTTTCATTTATGTTTGCTCTCCTCTCTCTAAATTATGAATTGGCGCCAACAAATATAAATGACAAAATCAAAATCAATTTTCAAAAGTTTCCCAAAACTGAAAACCTCTACGCCTAAATTTACATCACCCGCCAAACCCAAAAACTTTCCATTTTAATACTCAACTTTTGTTAACAATTTCTCCCTCTCTTTCCCATTTTTAGTAGTAAACTTTTTTGAAATCGAAATTTTCAATCTAAACCATTGAAAAAAATCAGAACATCCAAACCAAAATTGCCTAAATTCAATCCCAAAAATTTTAAAACATGAAAACCAATACCAAAAAAGCAATAAATCTTAAATCTGCCTCCAAACTGAATAGGCACCACTTTCAAACCTATTTTCACTTCCATGCCTTACCTACAAATACTTCTTCCAACATCCATTCAACACTACTCATTTTGTAATTGCACACCACCCCCTCCCCCTCCCCCCACCCCACCCCACCCCAATCCCCTCTCCAAAACAAATATCAGCTTAGATAACGCCACTCGCTATCTAAGGTAAAAACGAAGGCTATCTAAGCACATTTTTGTAGTAGTGACTCTTGAACAAACACCACAGCGAAGTTTCTAAACTTTTTGCTAAGATGGAAGTAGTTGTTTCGCATTGTGAGCACGACAACAAAGAAAACGTTCCACCTTTTTCGTCTATAACGAAGATGAAGCAAGAACAAACGAAGGGTCTATCTTCATCGTCCGGCATTGTGAAGAGACGAATCAGGAGGCCTCTTAGAGACATTACACATTTATTCAACAAACAAAATCCGAAATCGGAAAATTCAACTGCATTAATTGGATTTCAATCGAATTTGTCAAGTGGGGTATATCTGAGAAAGAGGAAAGCAGCGGATGAAGTTGATTCACTGCAAAACTCTTGCTCCAAGATCTTAAGGAAGGAGTTTAGATAGATTTTTTTTGTTATAGGGGTCACAATGAAAATTTGAAATAGAAGGGGGGTTAGTTTGTGATATTGAGCCATAGGCATATTGATGTAACTAATAATATCATCTTTACAAAATTTTATCGGGTGAATGACATATGAGTCCCTCAATTTTATCTTTAATGTCAATTGGGTCCCTGAAATTTATATATTACTCCCTCCGTTCTCTTTTACTTGTCGTTCTAGCCTCAAATTTTTGTTTCTAAATACTTGTCATTCTAGCATAATTAATTACAAATTTATATTTTCAATGTACTTTTTAATTACTTTTTACATTGAGTTTATCAATCAACCAATTATATAGTGTCAATTGATTGTAATTTTATATTTCCAATGTATTTTTTGACTCTCTTTTACTTTTTCTTAATCTATGTGCAAATAGGTAGAACGACAAGTAAAAGAGAACGGAGTGAGTATCATTTTAGGTCCTTTCATCAATTTTGAGTTGCTCAATTACCTTAATACCCTCATATACTATTAATACTTAATTAAATTTTTATAATAAAAAATAATTTGATAGCTTAACAATTTAAATAATTATATAATATATAATTTTATATATTCAAATTGGATAGTTTATGTTAATATATATACTTTTTATTTTTCATAATTTCAATTTAATTTTAATATTATTGATTAAATTTTAATAATAAATTATGAACAAAAATAAATTATTTTTATTAGATAAAAATTAATTAAATGTTTAGTTATTTATAAAGAGGGGTATAATGGTTAATAATGTATTTAATTTAATGTCAGAAGACCCTATTGACATATAAGATAAAACTCAGGGACCTAAAGTGGTAATATAAATGACTCAAGGACCTAATTGACATTTAACATAAAACTCAGGGACCTATATTTCATTTGTTCAAACTTTATTTGTTTTATTTAGTTGTTGTTTTAGGCATATAGATTACCCCTTCCATTCTCTTTTACTTGTCTTTCTAGTCATTTGCATATAGATATAGAAAATATATAAGATAGTAAAAAAATACATTGAAAATGTAAACATGACAATCAATTGAAAACTATATAATTGGTTGGTTGATAAATTAATAGTAAGAACTAATCAAAAAATACATTGAAAATATAAATTGTAATTAAATATGCTAGAAATATAAGTTTTAGAAACAAAAATTTGAGGCTACAAAGACAAGTAAAAGAGAATGGAGAGTATACTTTTACAATTTGAATATATACCTTTTTGATTAATTTGTATATTTTCAATGTACTTTCTGGTTATTTTTACTTTCTTTTTATGAGAAATTGGCTAAAAAAGCCACTTTCGATCGACGATCTGCCTACCGAGGTTATATGATGTTGCATAGCTCAACTGTTAAAGAACTAGAGTGCAAAGTGTCAAGCAGCCTCGTCTCTACATGCAACCCAGGTTCAATTCTCACTGGGAGCGAATTTTGTGTTTCGAAGTGGTTAATGGGCAAGCTCTAGTCCCTTGATCAGGCGAGGCTCTTCCTGCGCCAACCTCTGACATCATAGCCAGGGCAGGGAGCTGTCTCGGGACCCTTAGCTTGAGGGTCTTTGCATGTGTGGAACAAATCGTTACAAGAATGATGTTAAAAGTATCATAAGAACAAAATTTAACATAAATATAGAATCATACCAATATCAAACGGGGAACATCTGAGACATGTCCTAACACAATTGTGCTCGTGGGAGGGTCATATTTAGTTGTGACTTGGAATGCTTGCGGTTCGGTTCAAACCAAAGAAAAACGAATGAGAATCAAAATTCTACCCATTTGGTTACGACTAAACAAAAATGGTAGAATAATCAAAACCGACAAAAATTGATCGGTTTTCTCTTTTAGCATAAACTAAATCGAAATCTAAGGAACCGTATGGAGTATATGCACATTTTTCAATGTATTTATACATGTAATAATTTTAAAATTTATTTAATAATCTTAAAAATCAATATTATTAGACAACTTTTACTCCCTCCGTTTTGATATGTTTGATTGTTTGAGGAAAAGTATTTTATTAAGGAATGGTGCAAGATTAATAATATGTCCTCAAATAAAGGTGGTTGTGTGTTACTTTATTAAGGACAAAAAATACTTTATAGACTAAAAGGAGAAAGTAGAATTAAAAGTTCATTAAAAATGTAAACAATCAAATATATTGAAACAGAGGGAGTATTAAATAATAGTCGGCTAAAGTCCAAATCAAACACACGTGTCCAAAGTTGTAACTTCATAACTATCATTGACTCATGAATTATTTTTCATTTTGTAATGTCGGATGTACCCTGAGCACGTCTGTTAACGAATCGGTTTGCTCGCAAATCGGGTATGTTAAAATTGGCTCGTTTGTTTGTTCGGTCTAATTTTCGAACCGGTTACGATTCGTTAAACGGATCGTAATTCGTTTCCATTCGTTCGGAAATCGCTCGTTAAAACCGTTTATAAAATTTATTTTATTAAAATATAGTTACATTGAAACGATTCGTTAGTAATATCGTTGCAAATCGCTTGTTAAAATGCTTTATAATACTTCTTTTTATTTAAAAGATTATACCAAATATAGCCTAACTATCTGATTTGCAAGTGGAAAATGGATTACTGTTAAGATGCACATCCCACATCGAAAGTCGGTGTTCTCCCGGGTCAATATATAAGATCTTGGGCTACTCCCTCTATTGCCAATTGGTTTTAGAGTGGAACCTCATAGATTCTTAACATGGTATCATGAGCCAACCCCGAGTTAATGAGGCACGTGTAACCCTGCCAATGTTGTCCCAAAAAATGATACCGCGAGGAAAATTCAGCCGACGATTGGGTTACACGTGAGGGGGATTGTGAAGATGCACATCCCACATCGGAAGTAGGTATCCTCACGGGTCAATATATAAAATCTTGAGCTACTCTCTCTATCGTCAATTGGTTTTAGAGTGGAACCTCATAGATTCTTAACAATTACGACTGAGACGATTAGCGAACCGAGCGAGCAATTTTTATTTCGAACCAATTAACGAACCGATTTTTTCGAATTTATGCGAACCTATTAGTTATTCGGTTTTTTCCGAATTAATTTCGAACCGGTTACGAATCAAACTTTCGAACCGATTTTATTAACGGTCCAATTTACGAGTGGACCGGTTTGATTACCGATCCGAACCGATTTGGTCCAAAACCGGCTCGGACCGGCTCTAAGTCCATCACACATATTACACAAACTTATTTTGAACCTTGGGTAAAAATGTATGCTTTTTACCTTCCTAAAAAAGCTGTAATATGCATTTGGTGAATCTGGTTAATATTAATGGAACTCTATTTTAATCTTAAATGATGAACACTGATCTCATTTTTTACTGTTACAAAATCAAAAAAATTGACTAACCCAACGACTTAGGCGTCAAAACATTCGCCAACCAAATCGATTCAATGAAAACGACTTCCTCTATTTTTTTTATCATATTTTAATTTTTCATGATTAATAAAATACGTTTTAAAACATAAATATTTCTTATTTTACATGATTAATTTTTCATGATAATTTTTTATTGTTTAATAATAATTTGTAATCAAATTTCTTAATGTTTAACTAACAGAAGTCAAAATATGATTTTAGGGACGAAGTAATTTTTATGACATTTGAGTTTGCTTTCATCCCTCTAAACAATGAATTGGCGCCACCACATATAAATGACAAAATCAAAATCAATTTTTAAAACTTTCTCAAAACTAAATATCTCTAGGCCTAAATTTGCATCACCCGCCAAACACAAAAACTTTCCATTTTAACTGTTTCCACCTTCTCACATCTTGACTAGATTTTTGAAATCAAAATTTTCAATCTAAACCATTGAAAAATCAGAACATCCATACCCAAAATTGCCTAAACCCAATAAAAAAAAAATTAAAAACATGAAAACCAATACCAAAAAAGCAATAAATCTTAAAATCTCCCTCCAAACTGAATAGGCACCACTTTCAAACCCATTTTCACTTCCTTTCCTTACCTACAAATACTTCTTCCAACATCCATTCAACACTACTCATTTTGTAATTGTCCACCCCCCCTTCCCCCCCACCCCACCCCAAACCGCTCACTAAAACAAATATCAGCCTAGTAGTGCCTCTTAAACAAACACCACAGCGAAGTTTGTAAACTAGCTTCTTCAAAGATGGAAGTAGTTGTTTCGCATTGTGAGCACGACAACAAAGAAAACATTCCGCCTTTTTCTTTTATAACGAAGACGAAGAAAGAACAAACGAAGGGTCTATCTTCATCATCTTGCATTGTGAAGAGACGAATCAGGAGACCTCTTAGAGACATTACACATTTATTCAACAAACAAAATCAGAAAACGGAAAACTCAACTGCATTAATTGGATTTCAGTCGAATTTGTCAAGTGGGGTATATCTGAGAAAGAGGAAACCAGCGGATGAAGTTGATTCAGTGCAAAAATCTTGCTCGAAAATCTTGAGGAAGGAGTTTAGATAGATTCTTTTTTGTTATAGGGGTCACATTGAAAATTTGAAATAGAAGGGGGGTTAGTTTTTTATATTGAGGAGCCATAGTATATGTCCCATTACCATATTAATGTAACTAACAATACTATCTTCACAAAAGCCGCCTCCATTTATTTTAGTTGTTGTTTTAGCTTGAATTTTTTATTTTAAATAGTTATTATTCTTACATAATAGATTATAATTTTATACTTTCAATATACTTTATATATTACTTACTTTATCTATTGAAATTATCAAAAATCTAAATAATATAGCGACAATTAATTGTCATTTTATATTTTAATATACTTTTTGACTACTTATTTTTCAATCTATATATGAAATTGAATATAATTACAACTAAATAAAACGGAAGAAGTATAACATGCTTGATTATGTTGGAATGAAATCATACGATAAAATAAGGTTAAGGTGAACCAATATAATTTCAAATGTTATATTATTTGCTTTTCAATATTGTTAAGATGCACTACCACATCGAAAGTCGATGTCCTCCCGGGTCAATATAAAAGATCCTGGGCTACTCCCTCTATTGTCAATTGGTTTTAGAGTGGAACCTCATAGACTCTTAATAAATATTATATTAAATTCCTCTATGTTTAATGAACTTTTTAAAAGTTAATGATGCAATCTTCATACACATTTATTAGTTTACACTATATTAATCATTGTACGCATTATTTGTTACTACATTATAATAATAATGACAAAGCTAAATTCTTTGGACAATTATCCTTACTTGAACTTTGTTTAAAATTAATTTACACATTGGTTTGGCAAAATTCAATTCATATACCATTTTGCTAATAAGACACATGAACCTCCAACATAATATGCAAGAAGATAAAATGATAGAAAAAAAGAAGAATATAATACGAAGAAAAGTATAATACAAAAATTGACAGCCTAAAGGAATTCAAAACCCTAGTCTATCTTGTGAAAACAAGGGAACTTTGCAACTGCTCTAGATTTAGTCTTTTGATAATTTACATAAAATTTGTGTAATATCTATCAATTGTAGGGAATCAGGGGACATCTTAATTCAGTCCGTGATTGAAATAATGTTAATTTTGTTACCAAGATTGCAATGTGCATTCTTCTAACTTCATGCTTCTTATATTCGTTATCTACGGTAGTAGATAGTGTTATGCATTTCATTTGATCAATTCAAAAAAATACATACAACAGAATATCTAACACATTGAGACACGTTGATGTTGTTGAAATTTGAGCACATAGTTTTAAGCTTTCTATCCACATAGTTAATTTTTGGTCACTAACTGATTCATGTTATACCCTCCATTATTGCTCGATTAAAGATCGATTTGTATTTTCTTTCAATTTTTGTGTATCCAAGAATCAGACGTTTGTTTCAATTTATGATCGTTACTGTATTTGTTACACTCTTTAACATAACGATACATGTTTTATTTTACAAACTTTTAGATCTTGTCCCCTCTAACGTCTGAATTGGCGCCACAACAAATAAAATTTAATTTCAATTTTCAACTGCCAAACACGAAGACTTTCCATTCTAATATTCAATGTTTAAACAAAGTCTACCTATCTTTACCATTTTTAGTAGTAAATTATTTTTACTTTTGTTCATCTTGACTAGATTCTTGAAATCAAAATTTTCAATTCTAAAGCATTGAAAAATCAGAACATCCAAAACCAAACTGCTAAACTCCTAACCCAAAAGTTTTAAATGATAACCATTGACCTATTTTTTATTGTTATAAAATCGAAAAAATTTACTAAATTGAACGGCTAGGCATCAAAACGTACATCAACTACACCTATTCAATAAAAACTACTTATGACCTATGCGTTTGCCTCCCTCCCTCTAAACTATGAATTGGCGCCAACACATATAAATGACAAAATCAATATCAATTTTCAAAAGTTCACCAAAACTGAGAACCTCTACGCCTAAATTTACATCACCCGCCAAACCCAAAAAGTTTCCATTTTAATACTCAACTTTTGTTAACAATTTCTCCCTCTCTTTCCCATTTTTAGTAGTATACTATTTCCACCTTCTCACATCTTGACTAGTTTTGAAATCAAAATTTTCAATCAAAACATCCAAACCCAAAATTGCCGAAACTCCAATCCCAAAAATTTTCAAACATGAAAAACCAATACCAAAAAAGCAATAAATCTTAAAATCTTCCTAAAAAACTGAATAGGCACCACTTTCAAACCTATTTTCACTTCCATTCCTTACCTACAAATACTTCTTCCAACATCCATTCAACACTACTCATTTTGTAATTGTCCACCCACCCCCCCTCCCCCCACCCCACCCCACCCCACCCCAAACCGCTCACTAAAACAAATATCAGCCTATTAGTGCCTCTTAAACAAACACCACAGCTAAGTTTGTAAACTTCTTGCTAAGATGGAAGTAGTTGTTTCGCATTGTGAGCACGACAACAAAGAAAATATTCCGCCTTTTTCGTCTATAACGAAGATGAAGCAAGAACAAACGAAGGGTCTATCTTCATCGTCCAGCATTGTGAAGAGACGAATCAGGAGGCCTCTTAGAGACATTACATATTTATTCAACAAACAAAACCCGAAATCAGAAAATTCAACTGCATTAATTGGATTTCAGTCGAATTTGTCAAGTGGGGTATATCTGAGAAAGAGGAAAGCAGCGGATGAAGTTGATTCAGTGCAAAACTCTTGCTCCAAGATCTTAAGGAAGGAGTTTAGATAGATACTTTTTTGTTACAGGGGTCACATTGAAAATTTGAAATAGAAGGGGGTTTAGTTTGTTATATTGAGGAGTCATAGTATATGTCTCATTACTTACTATATTAATGTAACTAATAATATCATCTTCATAAAACTTTTATCTGTTTTTTTAATTGTCGTTTTAGCTTGAATGTTTTGTTTGTAAATAGTTGTCATTTTAGCTATATAAATTACTCATTCCGTTCTCTTTTACTTGTTTTATAACCATTTGCATATAGATTAGAAAAATATAAAAGATAGTAAAAAATTACATTGAAAATGTAAAATGACAATCAATTGAAATTATATAATTGGTTGATTGATAAATTAATAATAAAAAGTAATAAAAAAAAGTACATTGAAATATAAATTATAATTAATTATGCTAGAAATACAAGTATTTACAAACAAAAATTTGAGGATAGAAAGAAGCCTTATTTTCATTTTGGACCCTGAACTATGATGAAAATTTTGAATTGGACCCTAATACTATACTAAGCCTCATATTGGACCATATATTATGGTTTGTCTTATTTTACCCCCAAAATGCCAAATATGATGTAATTTCGTTCTAAAATAAGGGCAAAATCGAAATAACACATATATTAAACTTTTGGGCACAATTGACAACTAACAAAACTTATTAAATTAAAAATAAATCCCAGGCTTATTCTCATTTTGGAACCTGAACTATCATGTAAGTTTCAAATTGGACACTGATACTATCATTAGTTATTTGTAAAAACGCCCCAAAAGTTTGATATATGTGATAATCCGAATTTGCCCTTCTTTTAAAACAAAATTCAATCTAAAATTGGCATTTGAGGGGGCAAAATGAGACAAAACGTAGTATATGGGGCAATTTAAGGCTTATGATAGTATCAGGGTCCAATTTGAAACTTACATGATAGTTCAGGGTCCAAAATAAAAATAAGCCTAGAAAGACAAGTAAAAGAGAACGGATGGAATATAATTTTACATTTTAAATACCACAACTTTTTGATTAAATTTTATATTTTCAATATACCTTTTGACTATTTTTACTTTCTTTAATCTATGAGAAATTGGCTAAAATTACAACTAAACAAAACGGAGGGAGTATAACATGCTTGATTATCTTGGAATTAGCTCATATGATAAAATAAGGTGAAGGTCAACAAATATAATTTCAAATATTATATTAAATTCATCTACTTTTAATGAACTTTCTAAAAGTTAATTATGCAATCTTCATACACATTTATTAGTTTATACTATACCATTCTTTGTACATATTTCTGTGTTATAATAATTATGACAATGCTAAATTCTTTAGACAATTTTCGTTAATTGGACTTTTTAAAAAGGTGAAATTTGACCACATAGTTTTAAGCTTTCTATCCAAAGAGTTAAGTATTTGTTACACTCTTTAACATAACGATACAGGTTTTATTTTATAAATTTTTAGATCTTGTCACCCTCTAGCATTTGAATTGGCGCCACAACAAAAATAAAAACAAATTTCAATTTTCAACCGCAAACGAAGACTTTTCATTCTAATATTCAATTTTTAAACAAAGTCTACCTCTCTTTACCATTTTTAGTAGTAAATTATTTCCACTTTTGTTCACCTTGACCAGATTCTTGAAAATCAAAATTTCAATTCTAAAGCATTGAAAAATCAGAACATCCAAAACCAAACTGCTAAACTCCTAACCCAAAAGTTTTAAGACATGAAAACTAATGCCAAAAAAGAATGAAATTTACAAATATCATTCAAAACAAAACCATTTTCACTTCCATTATCCCTTTCCTATAAATACCTCTTCCAACATCCCATTCAACACTACTCATCTTGTAATAGTACTCACCCCCCCCCCCCCCCCACCCCTTCATTTGTTACTTTCTTGTTTAGATGGAAGTAGTTATTTCGCGCTACGAGCATGATAACAAAGAAAACATCCCACCTATTTCTTCTATGACGAAGATGACGCAAGAACAAACAAAGGGTCTATCATCAGTGAAGAGAAGATTGAGAGCACCTCTTAGAGACATTACACATTTATTCAATAAACAAAACCAGAAAATTCAGCTGCATTAATTGGATTTCGGTCGAATTTCTCAAGTGGGGACAGAAAGCAGCAGATGAAGTTGATCCAAATCCACAATTCTTGCTCCAAGATCATAAGGAAAGAGTTTAGATAGATAATTTTGGTTATTATAGGGGTCACATTATAATATTGGCATAGAAGGGGGGTTATTCTGTGATATACAGGAGTCATGATTATATTTCCCGTTACTATATTAATACAAAAGATAAAATATGCTTAGTTGAAATTGCATTTGATTATACACTGTTTTGGTGGAGAAACCGAGGAACTTGCATTTGATCAGGGCGCGAATATATGCAAATTTCTTATAATATTTGGGACATCATTTTTTGGAACTTGCATTTGCACACGACGGGGTGAGGTGTTTTGAATAAGAATAAAGTGACATTCAATTTTACTAATTATGAGAAAATATTTAAAAATGTATTCTTAACTCCTTACTATTCTATATTCGTATTAGATTATAATAGTCATTTTATATTTTAAAATTGAAAAGAATAACTAAAAACACATTCAGGGATAAGGAGGAAAAACAGAGTAATACAAAGGATAATGCTAAAAAGAACTGATAATTTAAAGACCACGTAAAATATTAAACGTAATACACGAGGCAAACGGATAAAATGCTTAACATAAAATATAATCAATGCCCCCCAAGTGTTATTGGGGCAGAAAGATCCCATATATCTCAATTTCTAATTTCAAAGCCACAAAAAGGGGAATTGATAAAATTAATGCAACAGCACACACCCAAAATAATTAGCCTCATGATAACCCAATAATTTAAATTTTTTATAATTTTTATATGTATAGGATTAAAGATATTTATCAATCCAAAATAAATATGTGGTATTGTACAATTGTTATAGTACAATTTGGTACAAGTACCAATGATGAAGTTTCAAATGGGTACAGTACCCACGTGAAACCTTTAAATGGGTACCTGATGCACCGAATTATTGATGCACCGAAACCGGACTCATCAAATCGTTACGCCTTATATTATGATACTTTCAACGTCTTAAATAATTATAATTATTTATTCCTTTTTAAGATCTAAATGTTTAAGATATTTTTATGAATAATATTAAATAATGTAAATTATCTATATAAAAGTTCCATTTTTTTTTAAAAGCTCATATTTCGAACTTTTAGTTTAGTTCATATAATATATATTACAAAGTTTAGTTCATATATATATTTATTCAATTTTCTTTTAAATGATAATCAAATTAATACCATAATTAAATAACAATCAATCTCAAGTTTCAAAAGTTTCTCAAAACTTAATACCGGCTCTACATCTAAATTTGCATCACCCGCCAAAAACAAAAAAAACATAAACTTTGATATTCAAATTTTTACAAATTTTTTAGTTAATTGAATATTCTAGTGAAAAATCGTCTTGCTAATTACCAAAATTCCTGAGTTCCAAACTAACCTCGTCACAAAACAAAAAATAAACTTTTTTTCCTCTTTATCTTTCCCATTTTTAGTAAATTATTTCCACTTTTGGAAATGTTGAGCATTTTATTAGAGTATCAAAATTTCCATTTCTAAGGGATTGAAAAGGCACAACATCCAAAACCCAAATTGCCAAAACTCCAAACCCAAATATTTTAAAACAAATTAATCAATGCCTAACAACATCGAATCTTGAAAATATCCCTCCAAAACTAAACAGACACCACTTCAAAAACCATTTTCACTTCCATCTCTTACCTACAAATACTTCTTCCAACATCCCATTCATCATCTTCACTACTCATTTTAGTAATCATACTCACCTCCCCCTCCCCCTCCCCCCCACCCCACCCCACCCCTACCCCAAATTTATTACTAATATGGAAGTAGTTGTTTCACATTGTGAGAATGACAACAAAGAAAACATCCCGCCTTTTTCTTCGCCAAAGAAGATGAAGCAAGAACAAACGGAGGGTCAATCTTCAGCTACATGCCTTGCGAAGAGAAGATTCAGGAGGCCGCTTAGAGATATTACACATTTATTCAATAAACAGAATCAGAATAAGGAAAATTCAGTTGCATTAATTGGGTTCCTGTCCAATTTATCAACTGGGGTAAATTTGAGAAAGCGGAAATCAACTGATGAACTTGATTCAATGCAAAAAAGTTGCTCCAAGATCTTAAGGAAGGAGTTTAGATAAATGGCTTTTGTTATAGGGGTCAAACTGAAAACTTCAAATAATTGGGGGCTCACTTTGTTATTTTTAGGAGTCATGTCTCTCATTACTATATAAATATTGATACAAAAATAAAATAGGCAAATTGACAGTATTTCATTAGATTTTACACCGTTTTTCGTTAATTGACTAATTGTACTCTATAATTATTTGTCAAATTGCCCTTACAAGATATCTTTGATTTTTATTTAATTCTTTTATTGGACTTGTTTTATATTGATTTCAAATTAGTTATGGACGTGTAATCGTATTCTTACCACTTTAGTATATGGATATATCATAATAAGTTACAAAAATTTGTTAGTATATGTGTAACTTTTACTACCTATTCAAACATCGATTACAATAACTATTGCAAAAAACACCAAAAAGGACGAGCAAACATATATCATTTTTTTTTGCCTTTCTTGCCTCTAAAACCACAAATCTCATCTTATTTAGTTATTTGTCAAGTTGTTTATACTCGATCGTCTTTTCCTACTCCCGTCTTATTTTGTCGTTTTCCTTATCCTCCGAAATTGAACCAATGTGATGGTGCCTTTTATGTTATTATCTCGTCTTTTTTGATCTTCGCAACATGTCGTTCTTTGTCTTTTTTACTCTTCGCAGCATGTCGTTCTTTATCTTTCTTTTTCTTCTAAAAAATGTAAAATTAAAATTGTCTTATTTCATCTTTTTTGCTTTAAAAACATGTCTTTCTTTGTCTTTCGTTTTCTTCTATAAAATTCAAAAAATGAACTTTTACTTGTCTTATCTCGTCTTTTTTTTTTGCTTTCAAAAACATGTCTATCTTTCATATGCTGCCCTACAGTGTTAAATGGGTATTTACGTGAATAGCCTATATCAAATCCTATACCTCACATGGTTAAGTCATTCGTTAATTTATAGAAGGTCTCAGGCTCAAATCCTTCTTCAAATATCTTTTTTTTCTTGTGTTTACTTATATTTTGTCTAAAATGAATACCTTTGTTTTTCTTTTTCTTCTCAAAAATGAAAAAAACCTGTTTATACTTGTCCTATTTCGTCTTTTTTGCTTTAAAAAAGATATCTTTCTTTTTCTTCATTCTAAAAATTGAAAGTTCCAATTAATACTTGTCATATTTTGTCTTTATTGCTTTTTTTTTTCAGCGTTTTTGCTCATGAATACAAAAAAATTGCAACTAAAAAACGCCAAAAATTGAAGCAGTTTCTAGTCTGCAACAAATGAATCTAAAACACAAAATTCTGGGCAGTATAAATAAAACTAAACATAAACAATACAACATAAACTTAAACAAACAAAATTCTAAGAGCATAAAGTAAAACAGTAGAACAAAAAGAAACGATACTAATAAAACAAAACATAAACTTAAATAATAATAATAGAACAAAAACAAACAAGACATAAAGTTAAATAATGCGACATAAACAAACAATAATAACGAAATATGTAATATAAATATTAAGTTTACAAACTCACTTTTTTTATGGTTCGTATAAAACAAAGATGATAATAAAGTACAAAAAAGTAATTAATAATTGTACGTTATATTATAATCAAACTATTGAATGAAATAAAAAATAAAAAATATATATACTAACCTTTTTTCGCAACAATATCTAAAAAGAGCATCAAAATAGACAAATTAGTATTACAATATAATCATACATTAAATAGAAATACATAAGAAAATGATACTCTTTCCGTTTCGATATGTTTGATTGTTTGGGGAAAAAGTACTTTATTAAGGTGCAAGATTAGTAATATGTCCTCAAATAAAGGTGTTAGTGTTACTTCATTAAGGACAAAAAGTATTTTATAGGGCCAAAAAGAGAAAATAGGCTTAAAAATTCAGTGGAAATGTAAACAATCAAACATTTTGAAACATGACAAAATTTCTAAACATTCAAACAAATTGAAACAGAGAGAGTATCTAAATAGAAATAATTACAAACGAAAGGATTGAAAAATGTAAAGAAATATAGTTGTATTGCGAAGATATAGAATGTATAATTATTCCGCCAAAATATTTTATTGCGAAGATATACAATGTTTGCATTTCAAAACAACGAATATCACAAATAATATATTTGAACTCTCGTATATTTAATAAGAAAAACAAATGCTTTTGCCAACTCTACTATAACACATGTTGTTAATTTATGTAAAACTTATACTTTATATCCTTAATTCTCAGGAATCTTGAGGACTCCTACAGGTTCCGTCCCTCTATCTGTACAAGATGATGACACATTTTTAAAGACTCGTCATGCTAAAAAAATATTAGTAGTACAAATTTATGCATCAATGTTAAGCCTCAAGTTATCAAATTGTTAATATAGTAGCCAAGAAAAGGATTTGAGTAACCATTTTAAGCTTTATATATATATATAATATTTCTCTTCATAAAATTATGTAAAGAAGCTCAATCGAGCTTGATTAAGTTTTAACCGAATTGAAAATGAGCTAAGAACTAAGAACCCTAATCGAATAGAAACGAAAAGAGAATTAGGGATTTCATATTTGATTCAAAAAACTAGTTATTAATGGTGGTGAGTCCCTATATTTATACACATTTTTTTATGAAAATATGACACGTTTGGTGAACAAACTAACAACTCTTCTAACAAACAAACTAATCTCAGCCATGCATTAGTCTGATTAGATCAGGACCGTTCAATCGTTTGCACCTAAATTTGAGCCTTCTTTGGGATGCTTTATTCATGCATTACTCGAATCACTTTATTAAGTCATTAATTTCGTGTTTGGTTGTTTTTTAACTCGCCTATACACTATTCTCTCCACTTTCGCGATTAAAGATCTATTTTTGTTTACTTTCATTTTTGATGTGTAGTTGGCGGTCATATCCAAGAAATTAGAGCTTTCGTTGTAAATTTATGACAAATTATTTGTTACCATAAATTAAAATTTCTAAACATTTTCTGCGAAACATCGGAAAATTTTCATTTTTTAAATTATAGAAACGAAATATTATTATAATTTCGACTTCAATTTTTTAGTAGAAATAAGTTAAAAATTTTCAACTTTTTTTTACAAACATTGAAACTAAAGAAAATTTATTAATTTTCTAAATAATATATGTTTAAATAATGGAAAATATAACTTTATATAGAGATTTTATATAATTACTTCATAATTTATTTGCAATGTACAAATATATAACATATAGCTCATACTTTCAACGTCTTAGATAATTACAATGGTTTATTCCTTTTCAAGTTCTAAATTTTTAAGATATTTTTACGAATAATACTTAATGATGTAAATAATCTATATAAAAGTTTAAATTTTTGTAAAAGATCATATTTCAAACTTTTAGTTTAGTTCATACTCCCTCCGTTTCTTTTTATTTGATTGTTTAGGGAAAAAGTACTTTATTAAGAGATTGTGAAAAATTCCATTGGATTGTAAAAAGGTGCATTGGAATTGTAAAAAGGTGCATTGAAGTTGTAAAAAGGTGCATTAGAATTGTAAAAAGTTGCATTGAAATTGTAAACAATCAAATATTTTGAAACAAGAAAAAAGCTCTAAACAATCAAATAAAAAGAAACGGAGGGAGTATAATATAGGCTTAATTTTCAGAACTTTCAGAACTTTCCTAAATAGGCACCTGATGACCTTTTTATCCCAAGTACTGGACCCAAAAATTGGCACATGAACTTCTTCTTTTTTTCACATTTTTCTGAATTTCTCTTATTTTTGATATTTTGAAATTGTTAACCCAATGGCAAGTAAGTCATATTGAAAATATGTGTTTTTGGAGGCAAAATTTATAGAAAAGTTCAGGTGCCAGTACTAAAAAGGATCTTAGACGCCAATAATTTGGACAAAGTTGAGGTGCCACTTGTGAAGCTCTTTGGGCTCTTTTAAAAATAAATACAATTATTATATATAAAAAAATTAAAAATAAGAAATCACCCCTACCCCCCTACGAACTAAAATGTGCTAAAACATCAAGAATTACAATGTACACTCTGTGTGAAGAAAGCAATATTCTGCAATTCAATCTATTGAAGTTGTGTCTACAGAGATTTACATTGACATATATATATACACATCGTATACCCTAGGGCTAAGAAGGATGTATAAGCCCAACAACTTAACGACTCGCTAAATACCCGCTAAATACAATATACAGACTCGCTAATACCCCCCCTCAAGTTGGAGCGGGGAGAAACGACACACCCAACTTGCGAAGTAAGTAGAGAAACTTGGTCTTGCCAAGACCCTTGGTGAAAATGTCCGCAAGTTGAACCTCCGTAGATACATGAGTAGTACGCAGAATCCCGTCTTGGATGGCATCGCGAACATAGTGACAGTCAATCTCAATATGTTTCGTCCGTTCGTGAAAGACCGGGTTCTGAGCTATGTGAATAGCTGCCTGGCTATCACAAAATAGAGTCATTGGGGCAGAATGAGAGATGTCGAGATCAAGGAGAAGGCCCTTCAACCACTTCAATTCTGCCGTAACCGCAGCCATAGAGCGATACTCTGCTTCAGCAGAGGAGCGAGACACAGTGTGTTGTTTCTTGGTCTTCCAAGCAATAGGGGAACCACCCAAGAAGACAATCCACCCAGTAATCGATCGACGAGTGAGAGGGCACGCAGCCCAATCTGAATCACACCAACCAGTCAGAGATAAGTCGCAAGCGGAAGAAAGTAGGAGACCTTGACCCGAGGTCCCTTTAAGATAACGAACCACACGGAGAGCAGCATCCCAGTGTTCTTGGCGAGGTTCCTTCATAAACTGAGCAAGGATATGAACAGTATAAGCTAAATCGGGACGTGTAAAGGCAAGGTAGATCAAACGACCAACCAAACGTCGATAGCTCTCAGCATCCTGTAGTAGCGCCCCCGTAGCCAGGGAGAGACGATGATTCTGCTCAATGGGAGAAGGGCACGGCTTGGCTCCCAACATTCCTGCCTCGGAGATAAGATCAAGAGTATACTTGTGTTGAGAAAGAAAGAGACCCTCCGGGCTGCGAGCAACTTCAACGCCTAAGAAATATTTCAAGGCCCCTAAATCTTTCATGTGAAAACACCGACCAAGATAAGATTTGAATTCCCCCAAGGCATGAGAATCATTTCCAGAGACAATCAGGTCGTCGACATATACAAGAACATACAGACGAAGTGAACCCCGCCGAAGAATGAACAAAGAATAGTCAGACTTGGATTGAGTGAAACCATACAACTTCAACGAAGCAGCCAACTTAGCAATCCTGAGGTGGTGCTGCACGAACAGTGGGCGCAGGGGCTGCTCGAACAGGGCCCTTTCCACGCTGCTTCGGACGCTCCTCCCACCTCTCCGGATAACCGTGAAGTTTGTAGCAAGAGGAGACCTCATGACCCAGCTGCCTACAGTGGGAACATTGAGGGCGAGGACGGTCTGATCGACCAAGAGGGCGTCCCTGGACAGCGAAAGCATGGACATCCGGGGCTTCAATCGGAGGTTTGGCAAGAGCTTTGGACTGCTCATCTTGACCCAAGGCGCTGAAAGCCTCATCCAGAGAAGGAGTAGGAACGCGAGAGAGGAGATTGGAACGAAAAACGCCATACAATTCATCGTCGAGACCAACTAAAAATTGGTGAAATTTTTCCTCCTCGCGATCTGCCTGAAAACGAGCCACAACATTGCAGGTGCAATGTCCGCAAGAGCACTGGTGAGGCGGTTTGAGCCTAGAAAGCTCATCAAACAAACAAGTCAGCTTGTTGTAATAATCCTCCAGAGGCATACCCTTTTGTTGTTTGCAACGAGTGATCTCGGCACGCAATTGTTGCAAGCGAGGGCCATTAGCAATAGTGAAGCGTTTCGCCAAATAGTCCCACAAAGATTTGGCGTCTTCAAAGTGTGGAATAGTCAATACCAATCTGGAATCGATGCTGCGCAAAATCCACGATACAATCATCGAATTGACTGTCTCCCAATTCAGAAGGTGGCGATTTGCCGTGGGCTTCGCAATTGTGCCATCAATGAACATGAATTTGCGACGAGCCTTCAATGAGGTGGTCATGTTTCGTGACCAATGAGAATAGTTATCTCGCTGGAGAATAACGTGGGTGATGAGGTTGCCGGGTTGATCGCCGGAACCGAGAAAATAAGGAGAAGTAGGATCAATGCGTCCTTCAACTTCGGCCATGGGAATTGGTTGTGAAAGAAAAAAAAAAAAAAAAACGTGTGAAATTTTGCTAAGGGAGGATACCTAGGCTGCTAGGGCTCTGATAGCATGTGAAGAAAGCAATATTCTGCAATTCAATCTATTGAAGTTGTGTCTACAGAGATTTACATTGACATATATATATACACATCGTATACCCTAGGGCTAAGAAGGATGTATAAGCCCAACAACTTAACGACTCGCTAAATACCCGCTAAATACAATATACAGACTCGCTAATATGATAAGAGTCTATGGGGTTCCACTCTAAAACCAATTGGCAATAGAGGGAGTAGCCCAAGATCTTATATACTAACCCGGGAGGACACCGACTTCCGATGTGGGAGGTGTATCTTAACACTCCCCCTCACGTGTAACCCAATCGTCGGCGGAATATTCCTCGCCGGTATTAATTGCCGGAAACAACATCGGCGGGTTACACGTGCCTCAATAACTCAGGCCTGGCTCTGATACCATGATAAGAGTCTATGGGGTTCCACTCTAAAACCAATTGGCTATAGAGGGAGTAGCCCAAGATCTTATATACTAACCCGGGAGGACACCGACTTCCGATGTGGGAGGTGTATCTTAACACTCTGTCATCAAAATGTACCATTTTCCCTTCACAAAAATCCACCATACCCAACCTCAAGGTCTCTGTTTCGAACTTACCTATGCTAAAGGGATGCCTTTTCCCCCTCCCCCATTTCTCAATTTCTAATTTTATTCTTAATTTGAAGCGGAGCCTTTCAATTGGTCTCGCTCATTTCCCCCCTCTAGCTGGCCGTTTACTTACCGACTCAAACGGCCATGTATACATCACCTACAATGATGCAGGGGCTGACTTCCTCCACGTCGAAGCTCCCCGTGTTTCTGTTCAAGATTTATTTTCACTATCAAGAAAAACAAATTCCCAAAATTGAAATTGGTAATTTGCAAACTGAAATATAAAAAAGATTGAATTTTTATGCAATATAAGTGGTAAAGAAAGGTGAATGTTGAAGCTTTATGCAATAAAAGAGGGGTCAAATTATTGTTCAACATTTTATCCCTTTATGGTGGGGATGAGGATCGGGTGTAAAGTTGAAGATGATATTTTTAAGGCTTTTTTTCATCTGGGCACCTGAACTTCTGGTTTTATAACAAATAGGCACCTGATGAACTTTTTATAACAAGTAGGCACCTGAGGCCGAAATTTGGCACCTGGACTTTTGGATTTCACAAATTTTTTAATTTCTCAGATTTTTGACATTTAAAAATTTCTTAACCCAGGGGCAAGTTAGTCATATTGAAAATATAAATTTTTGGAGGGAAATATTCGAGAAAAGTTCAGGTGCCATTCCGGAAAAAAAACATTTAAGCGCCAAAATTGAAGAATAAGTTAAAAAATAATTATTAATAATAACTTAAAAACTAAAAAAAAAAAGGACCCCACCCTCCCCACCCCCACCCTGCGTAATTGTTGGAGTTCCCCCCCCCCCTTCCCCCCCCCCCCCCCCAACCCCAATCTGCAACCTGCAGTAGCCTTCCCCCCCCCCCCCCAACCTCCAACCTGCAAACTGCAGCCCCTTAACCTGCAAACTGACAGCCCCCTCCCGCCCGCCCCCCCTCCCCCAACTTGCAAACTGCAGCTCCTTCCCGCCCCCCGCCCCCCATGCTAAGAGCAAGCTTCTCAAATTCATCCCCACACTCACAAAAGGTGTCCAGTAATCCATTTGAACCAAAACATATGCAGAAATTTAAATGAAAAAATCATGAGGTTAGGTGAGTGTTGATTTTGATTTGAATAGATATTAATGGGGGTTGGGTTAAATGGGTGGATAGAGGTTGGGTTAAGATCTTTGCTTTAGTTAGTTTATGATGTGATCTGTCTAAATTGCCCTTCATCTAATTGTTTAAAATCTGAAAAAAGAGAAATCCAAAAGTTCAGGTGCCAAATTTCGGCCTCAGGTGCCTACTTGTTATAAAAAGTTCACCAGGTGCCTATTTGTTATAAAACCAAAAGTTCAGGTGCCCAGATGAAAAAAAGCCTTTAGTGGGATTGAGGTGGGGTGGGACTGGGTATAGGATTTTGGATTGTGGTGGGGTGGGGGTGGGATGGGGTGTAAGGTTGAAGATATGTTTTTAATGGGGTTGGGTTAAATATTTGAGGTTGGTTAATTTATAACTAGGTTGAGTTAGTTTTAAGTATAGTTTGACTATTTTGCTCTCTATCTAAAATTTTAAAATCTGAGAATTTCAGAAAATTATGAAAAACGAAAGTTTATGTGCCAATTTTTTAGTCCAGGTGCCTACTTGAGACAAAAAAGTCAGTAGGTACCTATTTGGGAAAGTTATGAAAGTTCAGGTGCTCAGATGAAATTAAGCTTAAATATGTATATTGAAAAGTTTAGTTCATATATATTTATTCAATTTTCCTTAACATATATAATTTATCTTGATTTTTAAATTTTTTACATCGTTTCTTAAATGTTTCTATAATGTTTCCAAAATGTTTCTTATTTTGAAACTATGTTCAGAAAAAGAAATTTGAACCATGTTTGTCACACCTTATTAAAGTTATAGGAGTACATGTTTTATTTTCGATGTTTATAAATCTTGGGAGTTTTATGTGTCTTTAATTTATGAATTGGCGGAAAACATAAACTTGTCCAATATACAGAAAATCATTTAAGCTTATGCATATAGACTCTGGGCTGGTCTATTCTTTCACTTCGAAAGATAAACTTAACAACATGACTTTGGATATTTCTGATACTCGGATTAAATACGATAGAGACTTTTTACTATTCCTAATGGAAAAGAGTTATATTAAAGGTCAGAAAAGGCAAAGAGGTAGTTCTTTAGAAAGGATAGACTCGCAGCAAGCAAAAAAGAGGTCAAGATCTCTCAATTACTCATGTAACACTGGAACAACGCTTAAACAAATGCTTTTGCCAACGCTTTAAGAACTCTCAACATGTAACTCTCAATTATTTCTCCTTTATATTTATGCAAGGAAACAAAATGGATGAATTAATATTTGTTGTTATGAGTTATGTTTGAGATTTTTGGATCAACAGGAAGCTTACATCCTTCATAGAAGATTCTTCCCAAATTTTGGATGTTACATCGTCTACTTGATTTCAGTTTAAATTTAGGTCTATTATGTATGTTCTTGTAACACTCCATATGTTGGAGTATGTTTCAATCGTTTAAATTTATTTTGTTCTGTATAAAGTATAAACTGTATATTACATTCAATTATAAAAAAAAAGAAATTTATGAGTTGGCAGCACCACAAATAAATGACAATCAATTTACATTTTCAAAAGTTTCTCAAAACTCAATACCTCTAGGTCTCTACATCTAGATTTGCATCACCCGCCAAGCACAAAATCATCAATTTTAATATTTAATTTTCTACAAATATTTTGGTTAAGCGAATATTCTAGTAAAAAAGCCTCTTGTTAATTATCAAAAATTTCTGTAGTTCCAAACTGACCTCATAACAAAAAAAAAATTACAAATTTTCCCTCTTATCATTCCCATTTTATTGTTTCCTCTTTTTGAAACGTTGACCAGATTATTAGAGTATCACAATTTTCCAATTCTAAATGATTGAAAAGGCACAACATCCAAATCCCAAACTTTCCAAACTCCAAACACAAAATTTTTAAAAGAAATTAATCAATACCTAAAAACAACAAATCTTGAAAATATCCCTCCAAAACTAAACAGACACCACTTCAAAAACCATTATCACTTCCATCCCTTACCTACAAATACTTCTTCCAACATCCCATTCATCATCTTCACTACTCATTTTAGTAATCATACTCACCTCCCCCCCTCACCCCCAACCCACTGCCAAATTTTGTACTTTGTTGCTAAGATGGAAGTAGTTGTTTCACATTGTGAGAATGACAACAAAGAAAACATCCCACCTTTTTCTTCGCAAAAGAAGATGAAGCAAGAACAGACAATGCATCAATCTTCTGCAACGTGCCTTACGAAGAAAAGATTCAGGAGGCCGCTTAGAGATATTACACATTTGTTCAATAAACAGAATCAGAACAAGGAAAATTCAGCTGCATTAATTGGATTCCTTTCGAATTTGTCAAGTGGGGTAAATCTGAGAAAAAGGAAACCAACTGATGAAGCTGATTCCGTGCAAAAAACTTGCTCCAAGATCTTAAGGAAGGAGTTTAGATAAATGGTTTTTGTTATAGGGGTCAAACTGAAAACTTCAAATAATTGGGCGTTACTTTGTAATTTTTAGGAGTCATGTCCATGATTATATGTCTCTCATTACTATATTAATACAAAAATAAAATATACAAATTGTCAATATTTCATTAGATTTTACACCGTTTTTCTTTAATTGACTAATTAATTATTGTACTCTATAATTATTTGTCAATTGAGAGCAAATTGCTGAAATAGTCCCCGATAGTATGACCGAGTTGCATTTTGGTCCTCAATAGTTACACGGTTGCACATTTCGGCCCCACGTCAAGTTTTCCGTTAACATTTCAGGTTTAGACGTTAAAATTGAGGTAAAAATATAACTTTTAAGACTTAAAGTTGATTTTTTGCCCCTATGATGTCAAAATGAAACTCCACAACCCTAATTGAGGTGAGGAAGAAAGGGAGTTTTAGCGGGAGGGGGTTGTGGAGTTTCATTTTGGCACCAATTGGTGCAAAAAATCGACTTTAAATCTTAAAAATTATATTTTTACCCCAATTTTAACGCTCAAACCTGAAATGTTAACGGAAAACTTGACGTGGGGACTAATGTGCAACGTTTTGGCTACTTTCGGGAACTAACGTGCAACCGTGTAACTATTGGGGACCAAAGTGCAACTCGGTCATACTATCGGGGACCATTTCATCAATTTGCTCGTCAAATTGACTTCACAAGATAACTCTGATTTTTGTTTAATTCTTTTACTGGACTTCTTTTATATCGATTTCAAATTATTTATGGACTTGTAACAATATTCTTACAACTTTAGTATATAAAAATATCACAATTAACTTACAAGAATTTGCAAGTATATGTGTAACCTTTACTACCTATTCAAATAACAATTACAATCACTACTAAAAAAATCACCAAAAAGGATCAGCAAACATGTCATTTTTGTTGCCTTTTCTGCCTCTAAAACGACAAATCTCGTCTTATTTGTCAGGTCGTTTATACTTGATCGTTTTTTGATACTTTCGTCTTATTTTGTCCTATTCGTATCCTCCGAAATTGATGAACTAATTTAATAGTGATTTTTGTCTTATTTCATCTTTTTTGCTTTCCCTAACATGTCGTTCTTTAATTTATATCTTCATTTTTCTTCTAAAAAATGTAAAAGTTAAATTTATGATTGTCCTATTTTTTCTTTTGTTGTTTTAAGTTTTCTTCTAAAAAAATCAATTTATACTTGTCCTATTCCTATCACGTCTTTTTTGCTTTCAAAAACATGTATTTCTTTGTTTTTCTTTTGCTTCTCAAAAATGAAAAAAAAAATCAGTTTATTGCCCTCCTATTTCCTCATTTTTGCTTTCAAAAAGATGTATTTCTTTGTCTTTCCTTTTCCTCCAAAAATGGAAAAATCCAATTAATACCACTAGTACAAAATCATTCTTGGACAGCACCACTTAGACAGCATAAATAAGAAAAACGCAGTCTAAGTCTCACTTAGACAGCGCTCCCGTGTCGTGCTGTCTAAGTGAGCCTTAGACAGCGCTCCAATGCACGCTGTCTAAGTGAAACATAATATTTAACCTAATAACACTACCTAATAATCAGTATAATTCAGCACGTCGACTAATAATCGTAAGTCCCCAAATCTCCTCAAATCCCCAAATTCGGCCACCATTCATCGGCGACCACCACCATCTTCGGCCACCATCATCAAATCATCAGCTTCGACCACCAGTAGCTTCTACTACCATCTTCGACCACCGTATTCAACCTCCCCGGAAACAACATCGACATCGAACAACCCAATGAAGATGTTGAAGAAGGTATATATGTATCTTTCTTATTTTATTCGTCCCTTTGATTTCACATTTTCAGATCTGAACCAGATCTGAAAGTTAAGTGTTCAGATCTGAGTTGCGATTTTTTTACTTCGAATTTTGGGAATAGTTAATTTTGGTGTGTTTTGTAATTTTTCAAATCTGAATGGTTCAAAATTGATTAATTTTGGTGCGTTTGTTTATATTTTTGTTAATTTTGTAGGATTTTTATTGATCTTTTAGTGAGAACTATGAATTCGAGTACTTTTTATGCCTGTAATTATATTGAAATGTATAAGTTATTATACTTGTTGCTTGTGAAAGTAATTTTGGTGCGTTTGTTTTGCTTGATTTGTTCATGCTGTTCTTGAAGAAATTAAGAAATTGATTCTTAATATATCTCCTTGTTTGTTAGTTCATGTTCCACATCTTCCATGAATTGGATTTGAAGTGTTAGCGTAGTACAATTATGAAATTGCTTAATAATTTCATGGAACCATATCGATTTAATTCTTTCGAAATAAATTAGTATCGTTTACATTATTATTCTGGCGTAATCCATCACGAAACAACATGTTGCAGTTTCTATATGATAGCTGATCAACGAACAGAGCGAAAAATCTTTTTCTTTGATGCTTTAAATTCTTAATCACTCAGAGCGATTTTTTGGATGTTTTCTAATGCATATCATGAATAACATGATATATAGTACTGCCTGATAGATTTCTTGGAATCATGCTATATTATGATTTACTCGATTTGTTTAATGATTGATCAATGGATTCTCTTGATGAGACAGTGGAGACCATGAGATGCTTGATTCTTTTGAAGGCGATTCTGCAGTTGCAAGTACAGTGCCCACTGATGTTGGAAGGAAGGGGAAAGAAGGGCGAGATGATATTGTAGAAACAAGGCTCAAGCAATTCAAGTACCACTGTCATGAGATCTCCATTGTAGTAATAACAGGTATCGAATACACAGGAACATCAATCGACTCTCAATCCGAATGTCTTTAAGGAGCATTGACCTTATTGTTGTTCAATAATCAGAATTATTATCATGTTTGGAGTTCATAAAGTAAAATGTTTTGAATTAATTGGCTTTTAACTAATGAATTGTATGTTCAGGAACTGGTGAATGCAAACAAGATATTAATTTATGGACAACTAACTACAACAACCAACTCAAATTGTCCAGCACGTAAGTTCTTAGTTACAGAGACATGATAGCTGAGAATGTTACCATGGCAGCAAGGCTAGAGGGTATTCCGGGTCATGTGTTTACAGGCATTGGCATCTCCAAATACTGAGTGTGTGTTGGTTTCTCTTAGTCAAATACTTAGTTGTAGGTGTTGTACTCTTTTTAAGAATGAAGAAGAAAGATGTGGATGTAAATGAAAGATGTTATTTTCTTTTAATGATTTTATGTAATTTTTATCACTTTTAAATTTTGTTGATTTAAAATGTATGCAGTTTATTTAATTGAAGATAATTTTTGCGGTTATTTGTAAGTTTTAGTACATTTTTGCCTATATTTGTATTAATAGATTTAAAATAAAATATTTTTTTTAAATTTTTTTTTTATATATTCTTTTCACTTAGACAGCGCTCAATGAAGCGCTGTCTAAGTCCCACTTAGACAGCGCTCCCGTGTCGCGCTGTCTAAGTGAAAATCACTTAGACAGCAGCCTCCGTAATAGCGCTGATATATGCTGTCTAAGAGCTTTTTTGAGCGCTGTCTAAGAGCTTTTTTGTACTAGTGTACTCGTCATACTTTGTCTTTTTCAATGGTTTTTTGTTGTTTTTGCTCATGAACACAAAAATAATTACAACTGTAAATTGCCAAATGTAAGGAGTTTCTGGTTCACAACAAATGGAGCTAAAACACAAAGTTATGGGCAATAGATAAAACAAAACAATAGACGATAAACTTAATCAAACAAAATTCTAAGAGCATAGAGTTAAACAATATAACAAAAAGAAACAAAAATAATTAAATATATAATATAAAAATCAAGATTATGAGCTAACATTTTATATGGTTGGTAGGGCGGACCCAGGAATTTTATATGGGGTATTCATTTTATCATTCAAAAAAAAAAATTATAGTTAATGATAATATATAAAATTGTTTAACGATTTTTCGAAAGTTATGAGTATTACATTAATAAAATCAAATAATAATTGGAACTAATTCAATTTTATCGGCATTCTTCTCTCTTTCATTGCTTGAAATCGGTTGATAATATCTCGATCATCAACAGTGCTAAAGACTTCTTTCTCTATATAAGTCACCAAACAATCATTAAGCCAAGAGTTAGTCATTGATGTTCTTAATTCATTCATCACAAAATTCATGCCTGAAAAAACTCTCTCAACACTTGCGTTCGGATGATATTTTTGAATTGGTAGTCTTTCGGCTGGATCAGCCTCCAAATATACCTCCTTTTGATTAGCTTCATTCGTAACTGAAGGTGGAATATGAGCTTCAAGTGGTGAAATTGAAGGTCGACTTGGAGATTGAAGTACACGTTCAGATTGTACATTACTTGAACTAGTATTTACACTTGAATCCTCAAGTTTCTCTATCGGCTTAAAGTACATATTTATCCTAAAAATAAAATATATAACAATTAACAACTAACCACCAATTAAATTAATTATATAAATAATTATATTATATATAATAAAATAACTAAAAAGTTAATATTAGAATAATAGAATACTAAATTAATTTTTCTACCTTATACGACTGATTAATTGAACAAGTAATCAAATATAATTATAAATTAATACATGAAAATAATAAATATGATAATTATTTGTAACCTAGACATTGTTTGGAATTGTTGATTTTAATGATTTTGTTGATGAAATCACCGTATATATTTTTGTGTCCGACATTCCTTGAATGAATGAGCAATATAGGAAAGGATAAACGTGTATTACTTGTTGATGCCTCTAATTTGATTTGGAGAAGTTGAATATATATATATATAGTACTCCCTCCGTCCCTAAAAGATTGTCACATTTTGACTTTTGTTAGTCAAACATTATAAAATTTGATCATGAATTCCCATTAAATTATAAGAAATAATATAGTCTTGTGGGACTTTGTTAGATTCGTCTCAATATATATTTTTGAAATATTAACTTTTTATAATTTTTGCGCATGTAAAATAATAGATATTTGTGTTTTAAATCATATTTGATTGACCACAAAAAGTCAAAATATGACAATCTTTTAGGGACGGAAAGAGTATTATATAGTACTAATTTGATTTGGAATATACATAGTATATATATATATTGGAGTGTGCCAACTGCCATGCGTGTATATATATATTATGGTACTAATAGGGCCTACATAGCTAAATTTGAGGGAAAACAAGCGCTGGAAATAAATTGAACAAGGGCGCTGGAAAAAAAGGAGCACAAGCAGGGTTCGAACCCTTACCTTCTCAAGACTTCATCATGAAGCTATTACCACTAGAACATTTAATATTTTTGTTAGGGTATTCATGTGAATACCCTTAACACTACCTAGGTCCGCCCCTGTGTAGAAAACCTAGATGTAAACAGAGTACAAAAATATAATTAATAATTTTTATATTATAATTAAACTATTGAATGAAATACAAAATACAAATATATATACTAACCTTTTTTGTAACAATACTTAAAAAGAGCATCAACATAGACAAATTAGCGTTATAATATAATCATAAATAAAATAAAAGAATAGAAATAATTTTTAAAGAAAGGATTGAAAAATGAAAAGAAATATAGTTTTAAAAAGAAGTGGAGTGTGTGTGTCTCTCTCTCTGCATATATTTTATATAGGAGGGAAATTTAAAAAAATCCAAATTCATCCTTTTTGTCTGTTTAGATATGTGGAAAATTTAAAAAGTCCGCCTAATTTTATATTTTCGCATCCTTTTTCATCATTTTTTATTCAAAAATTTCATTATTCCGCCCCAAAATATTATGAGTTTCCTCCAAATAATTCAAATTAATTTCAAAACATGTCCTTCTTTGTCGTATATATTGCTCGAATTATCAGTATGAAATATACTTAATGATTAGTTAATTAATAATGTATTACAAATTCTTACCTAAAATGACAAACAAGGACAAGTAGATGATTCTTGTGTTTTGTTGTCTTATTTGCTCCTACGAATTTATTCATTTTTTGACTTGTTGTTTCAACAATTATATTAAATTTGAAGGCACTAATTGACAATTCATATATTATTTCATAAAATGATAGTTATATCATAATTTTACATTTTTATTTATAACACTTAATCAATGACTGAACACACTCTTAGTGTTTTATGATAAACTATATCTCGTATTTTCTGTAAATGCATATCACACAGTGAAATGAATTGATTATGAAATTGTAGTGTTATTTTGATTATTTTTATTGAATAAGAGAGCATACAATTCATGAAATAGTTCAATATAATCATTAAATTGTTTATAACAAGCAAAGTATTAAGGAAAATCCTCTTCAACAGAAAAGATAAAAAGGGCAACAAGGAGATCCATATCATTTTTTCATTTTATTTTATGTCTAGAAATTCTTACCTAAAACAACAAAAAAGGACAAGTAAAGTATTCTTGCCTTTCTTGTCTTATTTGCTCTTACGATTTTATTCAGTTTTCGACTTGTTGTCTCAACAATTATATTAAATTTGAATGCACTAATTTTATGTATGCACTAATTAACAATTCATATATTATTTCATAAAAAATTAGTTCTATCATAATTTTACATTTTATGTTTGATACTTAATCGATGATCAAATGTACTCATTTTCTATAAATGCATATCACTCATAGAAATGAATTTCTATTGAACTGTATAATTGTTTTGATTATTTTTATGGTATAAGTCAGCCAAAAATTCATGTAATAGTTTAATATAATCGTTCAAATGTTTAACATACCCAAAGTATTAAGTGAAAACTTCTGTAACAACAAATTTTCTTAAGTCCTGATTTAATTTAAGACAAGAAAAGATGCAGCTTCAAAGAAATATATATTGAATATAATTTGGGTACAATCTCTATTATTCCTCTGATTGTTGAATGCTTGAAGATTTGAATATGTGAATACGTCAATGGCTTTCGGAGTTTGTTCTAGAAGATTCGAATATTCAAAGACTTGAATGTTGATGAATTTGAGTGTTGATGAGTACTCAGGAAGTGTTCTTTAATTTGTAGAGCTTTTCTCTTTTTCTGCCTTATATCTCTTCTTGCAAAACTGAATTTTCCCCCCTAAATCCATGAGGAACACCTTTATTTATAGGCATGTTGATCAATGGGCTTGGGCATAATCTTGAGCATGTGCTTCTTCAATAATTATCCTTTTAATTTAATTAAGGAATAATTATTATTTAATCGATATATTATATCTTTTTATTTGTTTAAAAGACATAATTATCTATTTCACCAATTATTTTCACGTATTTATTCAGAGGAAGCAATTATTTGTTAGGAAGCTCTTAATTAAGACAAAATAAACCTGATTGATTTTTCAAAGAGACACATCTTATTTTGAGTTATTTGGTAGAATTCAATACTATTTAAATTATTAAATTTTGTTTAAAAACATTTTGTTCAATCATTACAAATATAGTTTTTATTTTTAGGGGATAACCAATTAAGATGGTTCTGAACAAGATACAACTTTGTTTAACTTCCGTATTATTTCCTCGAGTTTTTATATGTAGTAAAAAGAGAAAATGATGTGGAAGTGAGAGAAAATGAAATAACTTTTTGAAATATCTCATATTGTAAGGTGTATGGATATTCGAAAGACAATTGTGAATATTTGATGATGTGGAGAACGCAAAAAAGTGAGATGATATAAAATATTTGGAAGATCAATTATTTCCTATCGAAAATGTTAAGGTGATGAATTGTTTTTATGATAATAAGTAATGCATTCATATCATAATTAATGAGTTTGAGCATTAAAAGCTCTATTAATACAATAAGATTGTAGAGAATTAAAAGAGTTAAAAGAAATATCATAAAAGTTAGCAAAACATTTCATATTAATGGGGAATCACAAAACGTCACAATTGCATTTCAGCACCAAATTCTTCATGACTTGACGTTCTTTATTGAAGTTGATCTTCATGAAGAATCTAGACCAAAGCTGTGATGCAAAACTGTCGGTAATGATGAAAATATTATGGTGATTGTAATTAATGTTCCAAGGAATGAAAATGGTGATGATAACTTCTCCGAAAGAAGTCATGTCAATGTTAGAGTTTCCCTTTATGTATGTGTAAGAAGATAGGATCTGAAAATGTTGTCTCATTCCTCTGATGTTCATAGTAACAAGCCAAACTCTTACATCTCTTTTGTTGCAAGTTCGTTGATAGTCAATTCATCATTGGTGATAATAAGGTAAAATATTCGATAAATAGGGTTGATCTCGTTCTTCTGTAAATGGTGACGAGAGTTTTTGAATTCGTAGAGGATTTAAACCCCAAAGGAGCTTTGAAGAGCACAGGTTGATTCTTGGTAAGCCAGATAATCCGAAGAGTACAACAAAAACAAATAAACTAATTTCTAATTTTAGCATTTTCAAAACTGTTGTAATTAATAATTAGGTGAGAGATTGTTTTGTACATGCCCTCTTTAAAGAAAAAAGAAAGTGATGAATTGTAGTGTGCATAAACAATGCTAATTTGAAGCGTGCATTGAGATGATAGATCATCAATAATCCTCAATAGTTTTCGTACAAGTTAAAAAGAGTAATAATCTAAGATGAGATTAAAGTATGGGCATGTCGTGTTGTGCTAGTCCAAAGTGGTGGTAATAAAGCATCCAGTCATAAATTACATGTCATGCCAAAAGGATTAGCGTCATCAAAAGTTATTATTGTCCCTAACTTTATTGAATAATACAATTATTTGACTCATTATGCATCAATGCTATGCTTAGTGCTCATATATACATTGCCGACAAACTATAAATTCCGAATCCAAGTTTACGTTTATTAAAAAATTACTGAATCATCAGATAATATTATTTGTCATATTCTCCTTGCATTTAAGGAAGATCACAGTAACATTTAGATTAGGTTAAAGAATGGATTTGAGAACAATGAAATGAAGGTTGGAAAGGTATATATGGAAAATAATTATTTAGAATGATTTTATTATTTTATTTTTTGTATAATTAGAATGAAATAACTAATTTTATAAAGAAATATTTAATATATTAATAAATCATATTATAACTAATTTTATAAATACAATATTAATATATTTATAAGAATTATATAATTAACAAGAATCAATATTAATTTCAAAATTTTATTGCAAAAAGCAGGGTTCCTTAGGGTAGACTGGTAGTGTCAGGTCTTTCGCATATGACCTAATTTTAGAGGGCCCCGATTTCCTAAAAACTTACAATTAATATGTTTTTCGTTTTTAGATTTAAATAAACATGCCTTAAGTGTATTACTGGTTTATATTTAAATCATTTTTCGTTTAAACGTATTTTGTGATTTCAAATTAACAGTTAGAATTTCGATTTGGACTTTGGAAAAATAATTGCTAGAATGGTCCCGTAATTGTATGCAAGTTGCATTTTGTTCCCATTTAATGGTCGGTCTGCAGGTTTCACAATTGGTACATTTGGTGCAGTATAGTCCCCAATCGTTAAAAATAGATCTAAAATTATAACTCTGAGCCAAAATTGAACTTTTAGCATTAAGTCAAGGTTAAAACGCAAATTGAATACACTGTAGTCTTGTATAATATTTGTGGTGCACTTTAGTCTCTGTAATTAATTTTTTCCGATTTATAAAATCCACGGACGTTCCAGCGGACATTATGCCCTTGTTACACAACAACCCCTTAGAGGAAGGGCCAAACAGGGGGGACAACGGGTAGGAGAAATGGAGGTTTGGGCTCTAGAAGGATTTGGTGTTGCTCATATTTTACAATTTTCGATTTTTTGTATTATTTTTCAATTTTTTTGTATTATTATTCGATTTCTTTTCGATTTTCTTGTGTTTTTTTTCAATTTCTTTTCGATCTTTTTTATCCCTTTTTTAATTTCTTTTCTTAGTAAAAAAGGTTCGATTCTTCAATTTCGCACTTTTTTGACAAAAAATGTTCGGTTTTAATAATTGTTTTGGCAAAACTGTTCGATTTTGGTAGTTGTTTTGCAACAAGTTTTGATTTTGGTAGTTTTTCAAAAAAAGTCAAAAATCGAATGACATGTGCTCTTTACTCCTTGGCGATCCCTTATATTTTGCAACTTGTGCCATTTTTTTAGAGAGCAAAGTTTATAGAGAAGAATGGATGATATTGAAAGATAAGCCTGAAGAAATACGTCGAGGGTAGATCGCTATGATTGGGAGAAAGATAAATGTTCTTCAAAATTAGTAGTCAATAATTTTAGGCTAAACATTTTCCTATGAGAATAAGTTGTCATAAGTTTGTGTCGATGACAGTATTAAAGTGAATATTTGTGTTTTTTGTTTGAATGGATCTAAAATTATTATTATTGCTTTCATTTTTATGACTACTTTATGAAGTTACAGTTTGTTTGAAGTCATGAGCTTTTAGATTATCGATTCTTTTATGTGATATTGATATATATTGTATTGTATGCAGACTGCAGTATGTTGAATCAATATCAAAAGGAATTACTGAAGTTCATAATACTTGTTTTCATTATGAAGAAAATAAGATTAAGGTGAATCGCAAGACGACCAGATACCTCTAATGCCTCTCTTACTGGATGTAAGTACTTAAATGACGATATCTTACATGGACATCCTATTCATTGCCGTGAAATGCTTAGAATGCATCTGAGACCATTCTTGCGCATGTGCAATTATTTTCGAGAAAAGAATTTATTGCAAGATAGTCGTTATTTATCAGTTGAAGAAAAGAGTGCGATGTTTCTATTTACTTTGAGCCAAAAGCATAACAATCGTGCCTTGAAACGGCGATTCAATCATTCAACCCGAACTATAGTAATAGCTTGTGTGGCTATTCACAATTTTATTCGTAGAGTGGACAATGCAGATTATTTTTTTGAACAATTTGGTCATGATGAATCAATATGTGAGAATTTACATGGAGACAATAATGGAGACTCTTCTGGCGGTCAACATTAGTTTACTACAAGACGTGTCGATCAAATAAATATGGTTAATCTATGTGAGCAAATCGCTAATCAGCTCGGACCTGGAAGTTAATTACATACGAATTGTCCAATTTTTATTATGTGTGCTTGTTGGATTTTATTGAATTTTTATATGTACAAGACCAATGTATTTATTAAGTGTTGCTCACGGAGTTGCTTTGTTTATTTATCTACAATACCAATTTTATAGCGGCCATAATTATTTTTTATTTTATTTTATTTATTTATTTAACTACATTAATATATATTTATAAGTTCATTAATAATATGTATTATTTATATGTCTATGCGATTCATGTATGTAAATGAAGTAAGGGCAAAGTAGTCAATAAGACTTAACTTAAATCTTTTTTCTTAACTGTTATCAAACATCTAAGTATTTTCAGTATTCAGATTCAGTCATAATTCAGATTCATGCATTCAGTATTCAGTCACTTGTTATCAGACTTTAGATTCAGACATTCAGTTTTAACAAACAGGCTCTTATACTTATCCGGAACTGAATTTTCACGATATCATTAAATTCATACCAAATTGCAATTAATCACACGAGTAAATTGTATATTTAATAGAATATAAAAGTAGAAACTTTATTGATGATCGTTTTTGTCTAGAGTACAATAAGAAAATTTATATTTATAGCTAAACGTAACCCTAACCTTCTATCATATGGACTTATAGACTAATCACCTATAGCCCTAATAATATTTGATTAGTTTGATTAGTCCAACTAATTTATAAAATAATAAGGCTTTAAAAAAGGTTACGAAATAATCATGTATTAATCACATATTTTTTTGTTATAACAAATCTAATTTGACCGTGATAGGCCAGTTGCGCCGCCGAGGCATGATAAAAATCTAATATAAACATATTAGTGGATCCCCCATCATATACCAAAAAAAGCAAATTGTAATAATTATATATATATACTTGTACGAAAAGGCTTTCTATATGGAAAAGGCTCGCCGTTTTATGACCCAAATCAAAGTTTCTTTAGAGGTCAAAATCAGAGACTTGCCGTTTTCTCATTCGCAAATGCATTTATTAATTATTCGACATCATATAATCCAACTAATTATAAAGCGTCCAAATAATGCTTCGACTTGTTTAAGGATACTTGATATTTGATTTACATAGTTAATTTGTCTATATTTACTTAAGTTATACCATAGAGTCAATTCTAAAAGATAAAATCATCCTCTGTTTGATTTTTCGGATTATAGTTTTGGAGCTATGGGAAAAAGGGTAGTTAATTTCTTAAGAATACTTGATCATATGTATTACAGTATAATTTTTTGTGGTAAATATATTATTTGGATTTTTTCTTGTTGTGGTTGTTTGTGGGTAGAAGAAGCGTTTGGCTTTTCTTTTTTATTAGCCATGTTGGCTTTTGTGTGTTTGGCTTTTTTGTGTGGCCTTTTTTTGTTTGGGCTCTGAACACGATGTCGGGTTCTCCTTTTCTTGTGAATTAATTGGAGGTCAAAATCCAGTTCATAAGAAACGATGATTTTGCTGGGTCACTTTCCAATGCTCCTTGAGATCATTAGGGCTCGGGAAGCTGTCGCTTTCCCACCCTTCCGTTTGACTTTTACATCTGTTGTGGTATCTCCTGCTGTTTGACCTTTTTTTTTTTACATACCTGTATTCCAAAGTACACGAACCATAGAGCCAATTTCCAGTGATATTCTGATAGGGGTTTCTTGTAGTCTAGTATTGGTATTTTGTTCGATTCATTTATGAGGATTATTGCTTACAATATATTTTACTTAATTTATGAGTTTAATCCCACCTCTTATTAGTTGTAGAAACAATGTAAATTGTATATCATATTAAATGAGGATAATAATATAAGTAAATTTGACAGAGATGATAATGTTGTTTATAATGAGTCTCTAACTGTAATTAAAAATGTAAGTAAGAAATAACTAACCATATATAGAAAGGAAGGTAATAATTAACTGTAACGCCCCGCCTCCGAAATTGGGTCAAAATGTTATTTGATCGGATGGACTGGCCTCACAAACCACCATGGGTCTTTCCAGCACGTTTTGTCCTCACTCACGTGCTCACCGGGACACTTCCCAGTGGGTCACCCATCCCAAAATTACCCCAGGTCAAGTACGCTTAACTTTAGAGTTCCTATGAGTTGGGCTAACGAAAAGAATATGCATCTTGATGATATGAGTAGTACCAATCACAATCATATCGAACATATCACATCGCCCACTTTGGGCCGGGTATTACAATCTCCCCCACTTAAGTCCTCGTTGAATCACATCCACATCTAGGACCGTACCATCCGTTTGAGACTATAGAGTTGGCTACTACGGCCTCAAGAGGTGTCTCCCGTCCTCGCCGTAGCACTTTGCGCCGTATAGCACTTAGTTTTCACATTTCGGACGGCTCCGCTCTGATACCATTTGTAGCCCGGACCACCGGGTCGGAACGTTATTTGATTTGATGGACTGGCCTCACAAACCACCACGGGTCTTTCCAGTACATTTTGTCCTCACTCACCTGCTCACCGGGACACTTCCAGTGGGTCACCCATCTCAGAATTACCCCATGTCAAGGACGCTTAACTTTAGAGTTTTTTTATGAGTTGGACTAACGAAAAAAAGATGCATCTTGATGATATAAATAGTACCAATCAAAATCATATCAAATATATCACATCGCCCACTTTGGGCCGGGTATTACATTAGTACTCCATCCGTCCCTAAAAGTCAAAATGTATCAATCTTTTAGGGACTAATGGAGTAATAGTTTCTTGTTCATCAATGATTTTTTCTTTCAGGTTTGGTTCACGAACTTAAATTTGCTTCAACAAGTTGATGAATGGAACTTTTGCTTCAAGGAGATGATCTTCAATGTTGCAACTTCTGCTGGCTTCTTATTCAATTTGGATATTTTCTTTTTCTTTTTTATAAGTGATTCATAACATAATTAAATATTGTTGTGGCTATAAAAGCCATTACAAGCCAACATATATAATAATATTGTTTGTTTCATTGAAATACGAACAACAATATTCTTAAGATTATGGAGGCATCCTATATTTGTTGGTTTCCAAAAGATGTTGCAGCATTTTCTTACGCTATTGTCGAGCAAAAACTTTAATTCATTATCCTAATACAAAATACCTAAATCAAACCTGAAAAATAAAACTGTTAGTAATAATAAAATACACATATTTTCTTAATCTTAAAAATGTTAAAAACTCGTTTAATTCCGTTGCATCTTTTTTGTAAAAACACGGTAGATAACTGTTTGATAGACAGATTTAATTAAAATATTGATTGATATATTGGAATCATTCCTTTTATAAAACTAATAATAATAGTGGTAGTTCCAAGTCCTCCAATTAGATAAAATGAATGGTCAAACGGTCATGCACACAGTCATCCAAATTAAAGGGGGTTGACTTTATTCTTTTGTCACTAAGCAAGCTATTTTATTTAAATTTTGATAGTGCAAGATCTATATCCTCAAGGTAGAGTGGTAGACCAAACACTATGACATACACATTCAACAAATTCATTCAAATCTTCCAATTAAACCCTAGATAAGACAATATTAATTCGATCCACGGCATAATTTGTCCTTTTAATTAAAGAAACACATATACTATTATGGAATATGATCATCTATGTAAACCACTTTCATTCCACTAAACAATGCAATTTCTATAATCTCATTTATATGGTTATGGAGTGCCTATATATAGTGATAAGTTCACAATCTATTCAATCACTACTAATATAAACTTGGTGTTAATTTCACTAATACTCTAATATATCATTTGATAATTGTATTATGGGTAACTCAATGGCTGGGAAATTAGTGATGTTCTTCCTCATTTTGTGTTTTGTTTTCATCACTTCAGAAGCACGAGTTTTGCGTAATAATAGTGTGACATTGTTAGTGAAGGACATTGTTCGAAAAGAGAAATTGTGGGAGAAAATAGGAGTATCAGTGACGGATCTTGCGTATTTTAAAAGAAGAGCACTCAATGCCAATTTCGATAGGGTTGCACCGGGAGGACCCGACCCTCATCACCACTAGCTACATGCAATAACTCATTGGTAATGTGGGATGAAGATGATGAACAATTGTATGAATTAAGTCATAGAGTGAAGATTGTTTTCATTTCCCCTCAAGCGTATGTATCATGCATGCTTTACTATCCATGCAGCATTCATGAGAATTTTGGTCCAATTCTCATTGTGCACGTGAGTTTAAAATTATTATATTGTTACTAATAACGAATTGGTTACCTTTAAATCTTATCTTTCACTTTTTTGTGACATTATTCAGTTTTATTTTACCGTACTACCTAATGTATTTCTCATGAATTTAATATATCATTTCTCTCTTTGTGTTTCAATTTTTGTCATTGTTTATTTTCATCTAAAAAAATTATAGTTGAAAAGTTTAAAACGCTCTAGAAAGTAACTCTTATTTATGTCGTCACCCCTTACTATATTTGAGCATTTCGGAAATTAACCCATCCTAATAAGAGTCCAGTATGGGTTGTTTGAATTGGACTGTAGTTTGGACAGCCCATTAAGCAAGTAAATGAGCTGTTCGTTTTTAGTGCAATACGCCATGTGATGTGAGTCTCTAATCATACAATATTCGAATAAAATTGTGGATCTCGCCTCTTCAAGAGTTTAATTCTCATTGAGGACGGACCTTATATTTCGAAGTGGTTAATAAATAAGTTTCAGTCTTCTGATTAGGTGAGACACATCATATAAATAACTTTGATATCATATTCAGAGCAAGAAACTGTCATGGTCTTTAGGTTGAGGGTCTCTAACCATTTTAATATTCGATCAATTGTATGCACAAAATATTCAAATTGAATCATCCCTTATATTTTAACCATTTGGTAACTTCATCTACCAACTTTTCGCAAAATGATCGTGCAATATTATATACGAATTCTAGTATCCTTATTTAATAACATCACAATCATCCTTTCTTGGCACGTACAAATGTGACTTTTCATTTAATTTGAACAATCAATTACACCTTCCCTTTCCCTTTATTCCCCACAAGAATATGAAAATCAACAATTAATTCCTATCAGGCCTACTATTTTTGTCCAAACAATTGAACTACATTCAACAAGAAATTAAAATGCCCCTTTTGAATAATTATGTTCAACTAAAAAGAGCAGCATATAGTAGCTCATTCCAGGTATCAGGCAACCCAGGAAGACACCAATGACTACAATCCATCGTGTTATGATCACTATAGGAAACAGGATGAGCATCTTTCCGATACTGTGACAGCGTCGCAACATCCAACAAGTACACCGGTTTCTTGATTCGACTCAGGACTTTGTTAACAACCACGGATGCTGTTAGCGTCCCGGCTGGGTACTTGGCCCCGAAGAATGGTTGTGTCTCACTTGCACAACTCTTTGATGGTGCTCCCCAATCTCTTCCTCTGTATTCCACCAAAATTGCACATCAAAATTAGTAGAAGAACATGTTATGTAGTACCTTCATCTCGATTTATTTTGAAGAAACGTTTAATCGATCAATTAAGAAAATTCGATCATTCAATTTTGATGAACATGTTATATACATTACTTACACATAGTGGGTAGGGGAGATGCCCTGAAAGAAGACTTTGGTTTTAGTAGGATCGACATTTCGATTCACCCAGTTTGCCCATGTAGTCATCCCTTTGTAGTAAGCAACCAATCGGTTCATGTCTTTCTGCACTTTATTTCCGTCTTGTATGTAATTCCATCTGCAAAAATCACTCTCCTCGTTTAGAACAGAGATATTAAGACATCGCGATTTGATTATTCATAACTAATACCGAAATAATAATCTTACGGTTGGGAGCTTCCGGTGTGAGTCCACCAATGCCACGAGTTGAAAATCAACATATCCATTCCTCTCCATGCATCTCCACTTCTTATCGAGTTTAGTTTCAGAACGATTCCTCCCGACTCTTTCACCATGTCCACCAAATATGGCGTTCGATACAGTATCAAATGAACCCCGTAATCCTGCATTATTTATTATCAATTACGGAGTATTTCATTTTTCACTCATAATTATTTCATCTAAGTATCAACTAATAGCAATTCAATTGAATGCATATGGACAAAATTACAAAAATAGGGTATTAATTCATTAATATATTTATGAGGCAGAGAGCAAATTAAAACAAAATTAATTGTAGATGAAGTTTATTTTAACTGAAGTGTCCCCATGCACCAATAAAAAAGTGTTAAATGCATGTAATGAATTAAATTAATTGTCTTGTAGACTACCTAACATTTCCAAATTGGAAGTGGCAAGATCATTAAAAGAAAGGGCAAATGACACCGGATATCACTAATGTTTGATTTATTTACCACATTTACCACTAACGTTCACTTTCGTGCCAAAGACATCACTCATGTTCCAATATTACTCAACCCGTCTACTTTTCGCCAATTTTGCTGAAATCGCATTTTAAGCACAAAAGTTATAAGGGCAATTTAGTCACAACACTTAAAATTATTAGTAATTACTTCTATATATTACATTTCCCCCCGTAATTGGCCATCAATTGAAGCTTTCAAGAAACAGCACATGTTCAATTTTTGAAAATCCCCAAAATTTAACAAGTACAATTTTGAAAAGATGCGATTTTAAAAACGAAACAGGTATAATTTTAACTGTCGTGACTAAATTGCCCTTCTAACTTTTGTGATTAAAATTGCGATTTCAGCAAAATTGGCGAAAAGTAGATGGGTTGAGTAGTATTAGAACATGAGTGATGTCTTTGGCACGAAAGTGAACGTCAGTGGTATATGTGGTAAATAAATCAAACGTTGGTGATGTCCGGTGCCATTTGCCCTAAAAGAAAAGTACCTATTAGAGAGGTTTTTGGTTATCATTTAGTTTCATTTCTTGTGGAAGTAACTAAGTAAGATACCTAAAATAAAGTTTCCTTATCTTCAAAACAAGTAATTCATCATCACCTAGCCAAAAGTTAGGAATTTTCTTGATGCTAAATTGCTAATGATGATTTCCAATACCCTAATCGGTAACGCCGTGATTCTTTGCTTAATTTTGCAATCAAGAATTTCTAAGGGTCACTGTCATCATCGTTATGCTATATTTTTTGATAAACTTTCTTTCAACGACTTTTCTACAATATGCCTTTTAGATAGTACAGATTAAAATGTTAATAAAAAAAAGTCTTTGATTAAAAATTTGAATTTGAACTTGATATGCTAATTAATATTCAGTAAATCTATTTCATTATATGCTTACATATATGTATCACATTTGATTTCCTTCTTAGGGCCTGTTTGTTAAACTGATTCAGCACTTAAACTTAATTAATTAAGTACTTATTTCATTAAGTCTGTTTGTTAACAAAAAAAAATTAAGTACTGAATAAAATCAGACCTGAATGAAATCCTTAACAAAAAATTAAGTCAAAATTTGCTACTTAATTTTGTCCTCTTAATCAAATCAGAAGTTATCAATTGCAACTTTACATATTTCTCCTTCCTTAATTCTTTCAAATTCATACATTCTTATTCAAATCAAATTATTATCAGTGTTATTATTATTATTATTATTATTATTATTATTATTAGTATTATTATTATTATTATAATTTCTATTATTGATAGCAAAATAAAAAAAAATCTATTATTGATATTGCTACTCTTATTATTGTTATTATTATGATTATTATTGCTATTATTATCATTATTATTTCTATTATTATTATTATTATTATTATTATTAATATTTTTATCATCATTATTTTTCATAAGTATTAATATTTTATTATTCTTATTATTACTATTATTATTAATATTTCTATTATTGTTGTTATTATTATTATTATTATTATTATTAGTATTATTATTATTTCTATTATTATTATTAGTATTATCACATATTATTATTATTATCATTATCGATAATATTATTACTATTATTATTATCTTTATTATTCTTATTTTGGTTCTTATTACTATTATTATTATGGTTATTATTATTATTATTATTATTATTATTATTATTATTATAACTTTTGTTAATATTATCATCAATAATAATATTAATATTATCATTATTCTTATATTATTAATATTTATTTTAATATTATTATTTATTAATCATATTTAATATATTCATAATTTAATTAATAATATATTTAATTTATTTATTTTGTGTAATAGTATTTGTTATACATATTATTTATATATGAATGAATTAAAGTAGGGGTAAAGTTGTCATTACATTACGATTTCAGTCTTTTTCTTTGAAATGTTATCAAACATCTAAATACTTCCAGAATTCAGATTCAGTTATAATTCAGATTCAGACATTCAGATTCAGACATTCAGTTTTAACAAACAGGCCCTTAGCCTCTTAACATGTGCCTTAAAGGCAGATTCTAAGAAAATCGTTACTTTATTACCCACATATAGAGGTATTTCAGGTCCAACGATCAACGATATAATTTTCTTTTTAAGTGGAAATTTTGAATATTATTATAACTGAAAATTTTACTAATAATAACTTAAAATATTAATTTTATTTATAACTTGATTTTAATCCAATATATTTTCTAAACTTAAAGAATCCATGTATATATAAGTGCTTGATTATTTTATGGGTTTAAGGGATGAGATGACCAACATAATAGAGTTAGTTAGATGTAATAATATTCATATAACCAACCTCATTTTTTATTATACGACTTGATTGGTTAAGTGATTTAATTATTTCATCCATTGGCTGGCAGTATGAATATTTTGATAAATAGTTAAAAGGTACGTTCATGGATGAACACACAATAGTATTAAAAATATATAGGACAACTATTTGTTAGAAAGACAAATAAATTATGTCCGTCTTAGAATGAATGTAGTCCCATATGCATGCAAATAAATTAATTGGTTGATGATTATAAATAGAATTCAAAAAAATTCAATAAACTTCAAAATTAAAAAAGTCGGCTGGTTTCTAGAAAAATGCAATTTTTTTTTTCTTTTAATGAATATATAAATTTGTATAAAAGGTTGGGCCATATATTATTAAGTTATTGAGCCATCGACAGATAAAAATGTAATATTTGAAATTTTGTTAAATTTATTATCAGTATTTTAATTTTTTGGAGGATAATAAATATAACATGAAAGTCACGTTTAATTAGGCTCCTTAGCTTGTCCAGACATTTATGAGAACTAATAACCCAACATAAAGTTTGAATTAACTACATGAATTGGTAGATGGATGGTGGTGACCACCACTTTGAATCTTCAAAGAGTTTATAGATGCTTTGCAAGTTGCAACTTTTTCAAACTATTCTTGTGGCCTAATGATAACCTTTATTAATTACATTTCAAAATCAAAATTATTAGAATTTTCGTAATCCCACATTGATTCTCTAATCATAAGACATATGAGAGATGTTAAAATGATGTAACACGTTACTCGACCTGTTTTCACCAAGACGAGTAATTACATAATAAGTATAGTACTAACCAGGAAAGTGAGGTCAGCTATACCATTCCTCCTTACTAAAGAGGTCCTTGGATTATGCACTGAAGAGTGAAGCATGCAACTCAGTGATTGCCACATATTCAAACTCAATGAGTCTCCTACAAACATAATCTTCTTCCCCCTCCATTTTTCCAAGAATGCCCTTCCATTGAACCTACATGCCAATTTCGATAGTTTATCAATAATTATACCTTACAATAATATTGCCGACGATTTAATAGTATGGTATCAGTTGATAATGACCCAAACAAGTTTATTGCCGACGATTTAATAGTATGGTATCAGTTGATAATGACCCAAACAAGTTTTCAGCTAGAAGGTTTTGGATTTCAGCATAGAACGTATACGTTATTTATAAAAGTGTGAAACCGTCACTTTATAATCCCGTTACCCTCTCTGTACCCATGGACGAAAGCAGGATGAAACTTAAACGGAGGCAAAATCTAAAAAAATTAAATAAAGAGGACATAATTTGGAATTTTTAAGCAAAAATCAATATTTTTGTCAACTCTACTACAACACATGTTCATAATTTATGTAAAACTTATATGATATATTTTAAATTCTGAAGAATTAAGAGGGGGCGTATGCTACCCTACTGGTTTCGTCCCTGTCCATAATGCGATATATATTTATATATTTGTGTGTACCTTGGGAGGTTGCATGAGGATGGTTGCCAACGGTACTTGGTGTATGATGTATCAGGTCTTTTGAACTTCAAGCAATTGAATTCATCATCTATGAAGGGGCAGCTTGCAAAGTTGTAGAGAGGATATGAAGCATCATACACCCATTTTCCACTAAAGAAGTTGCATGTCCCACCAAGTTTCCTAGTTATGTATGAGGAGGAATTGGTCATTTCCTTCTCATTTTCAACAATTGTAGAACCTTTTGTGTGGTAAGCAAAAAGAAAGAGAGCAATGAAGAACAATTGTTTCACTAAAATTGTCATCTTTTACTACTTGGTTGAAATGAGGATTAGATAGTTGAAAATATGGTGTTGTTTAATGTATGTGGATCAACATTTTGAATGTTTGTTTTTGTGTGTTTGAATATATATATAGGAAGGGGTGGGGGTGGGGTGGGGTGGGGTGGGGGGGGGGGGGTAGGTGGTAGCTGGCCTGCAAGAAGAGGGAAAGAGGGGTATGCACATGGTTAAGGACAGCAAGCAATGTCCTAGTTGTATAAACTAATTTTGGGGGATTAAGACATTGCTGTATCATGTGGGGTTGAGTTGATTCTTCTCTTTTCTTTAAAGAAAATTAGGAGCCAGTCTTTGTTTGTATAAGGTGGGAGGGGAAACAGGACTTTAACTTAAATTGATATCTTGTTCTTCTTTTTTTTGATAAAGGATGATGTTATTTGGAATTCCTAACGAGTTGCATTCTTAAGGGCCTTTCACATTTCATATTTCACATATCATATATGAGCTGATTAAATCACGAAAAACTACGGTTCAGATTAAAAATGATGATGGTAAGGTGGAAGAGTTTTCGCTATCTCCACTAATCAATCCTAATTTTAAAAGTAAACCCGACCATATCGATTGAGGTATCGACCCCTTATCCGACCTTGCACTTATTTAAAGAATTTACCGAGTATGGGTACTTTTTGTAAGTTTTATATCGATAGATGATTTTTCTGTTCTATAGTGAAAATAAATATCATGTCACAATATATCATTTGAGAACATGTACTAAAAGAAAGCAAAAGTAATAATAGTCAAATTGAACTTGAACCAAACAATCACAAAAAAATAATGATTAATCAAATGCATGATACAAGTTCATTCTTAATATATGCCAAAAATGTTTTCTTTTAAAATTACACTTGATGATAATTTATTATTTCCTTATTGATAAGATTCTTAATTATTTTAATATAATTTAATTATAATGTTGAATATATATATAGGTATGGTAAGGGTAGGGTTTGCCTTATACCCACAGTCCGACCCATAGCCATACATAAGACTATTCGCGGGCTTGGTTATCCGGGACATGGCTCAGAACCCGGACCGGTAAGACGGCTCGAAACCCAACATGTTCGAATTGTGAGTCGAATATCACTTTTATGTCGAAACCGAACCGCTAACTCGATTTGTTTAATTTTTGTATTTTATTTACTATAGCCAAGTATGCAATTTCAAATCGAGTCACCGAGTCGAGCAGATTCGGATCAATTTCGAGTCATTTAGGTCCGGTCCCGGATCGACATCCTACCAATTTCTTCAATCTCGAGCCAATTCCAATTCTGTTCTCAGACTCTATTCCGAACCGAGTAACGGGTCGACTCGATTCCGAACTTAGCCAGTCTGGGTGTAACAAAACTTGGCCCGACTCTGCTCGATAAAACCCATAATCCAACTCTTACCCAAAAATCCTAACCTGTTAGGATAGGGTTGGGTTGCGAAATCGTTGGATTGGGTAAAAAATTGTCATCCCTAGCTGAGAGCCTCAGACATCAAAAGTTACATATGTATTGATACATAATAAGTTAATTATCGATTTGGGCCCAGATAATGGGATGAAGTTGCATTTAAGTTTCCCATAATTATTACACAATTGCATATTAGGTTTTGAAAGTGACACACGAGTTGCATTATGGTCCATGGAAGCGACAACATGTTGCATATTCTTCCCAATTTTTTTGGGGACGATATTGGAACCTTTGTGCCGCTTTTGGAACAATTTGCAATAATGTAACTATTTAGGATCAAAGTACAACTTCGTCCACTATCTGAAACTAGATCAATAATTAACTGGATAATAATGCAAAAATATTGAACAATCTTTTCCATATGCTTAAAAGTACTCATTAAAACTCCACCTATAATAAAAGAGCATTACATATTGATTTATTTATAAATGCAGCTCAAAACTATGTCTGTTGATGCAAGAGTTAATCGAATAGCATAGTGGAAAAGGTTTTTGCTAGTGACCAAAAGGTTCTGGTTTCCTTTTTTACAAACGATAGAAGTTACGAATACTCATACGATAGAAATACATTACAATTCTAAATTAAGCAAGTGGGAGTCTAAGCTCCAAATAAACAGCTTCGTCTTCTCTGAATACTGTTGTAATGAACATCCGCGTCCTGGATGTGCTCCAATTCACGTAATGCTTAAACTTCGCTTCCTGGATGTGAGTCCGTCCCCGAAGTTGACTTGAAACGCCCGGAAATCCCACAGAGTGGGTGCTGAAAATGCTGCAAAGGCAGCCCCGAAAACGCTGCAAAGGCAGCCACGAAAGCAGAGGAAGTATGTTTAAATATACTCCTCTGAGATAATCGAACCCGAGACCTCTTGGAAAGAGGCTCAGGCCCAATACCACTAGGCTAGAAGCCTTGGAAAAAGGTTCTGGTTCGAAATTCAATTTATCGCTAATTTACAACAACAAAAAAAGAAAAACTATATTGTTGATGTCGGTGAAAAGTGAATAATAAATACTTGAGGAGTAGCACAATATCAAGCATATATAGACAACTAGATAATTTGTTTGCCGTTTGAATAAAAAGAATGATTATATAGTTAGGATCAAGTAATTTAAAAAGTAAGTTCAACTAATAATATTATCTACAAAAGTTTGAAAGGATTTGTCAAAAGATTGTTCTAATTCAATTTAGTAGTGAGACAAAAAATCGAAATGATGATTATCTAATATTATAGATATTCTGATTATTTAAAATTACGTTAGATCGAGAGAAATGGAATATAATCATGTCAAAGACAAATGTATATTATTTGTAGATACATGATATATCAAGCACTAATAAATATATTTTATTGAATAATCTAATAAAAATAACTAAAAATATCTCAATAGTAGATACCTACGTTTTGACACCAGATTTGCTTATGGAATTATCTAAAAATAATTGGAAATATCTTAATACATACATCAATCAATTATACGCTCTCTGTATTTTCCATAGACAAAATAATTAAGGAGTATATCGTTTTTTAATAACCACATCTATTTCACACACTGTAGCGTTTTCTTTCTCTTACTTTTTACAGAATTCTAAAGACTCAAACTAATGACTTGAGAGATGGTGGCTTGTCGTTATCCAAGTTGATTTATTGGTCCAAATATTTAAAGATATATCCTTATCATCAACTTTTAGCCCAAATTGGGAAGTTCCGGGTAAATTATAGGTAAGTAAATTATTATTGTATTTTAGTCTTAGTAAATGATATTAGTGTACAAAGGATTTTATTTTTAAATTTTGAGTTCAATGATTTTATTTCTTATAAAAAGAGCTTAATATATATATGTTAAATTCGTATCTTGATCTTCATTAAAACTTAAAATATACATATTATGTTAAAGGAAAAATCCCAAAAATAACCAATTGAATAGTTCAAAAGGCAAATAGACAAATTTTAAAACTGACAACCCGACTAAATTGTCAAGCTCAAAGAGCAGGAATATTTAAGCCTTATTTTTTCTTGCACTGGATTGGTTTAGGTGGAGTTCTAATTTGTACTATTTCATGACTTTTCAACCTCATAAATATTAATATATAATATATAATTATTAAGGTATAATATAATATATTATATATATTGGCAAATCATGAATTGTATTTTCATAATTATATCACAATTATTCAGGAACCATATCTATAATAATATCTATTTTACAACTGTATAATATATACTAGCAAGTACGTAATTATTCAATAAGAATAGTCAACGATAATCGTGGTTAAATGAGGAATGAAGTAGAGAGTCTTATGACATTTAATTATGGAAATTGCCGACAATGGTAGCTGTGAAGTATAATTGAGCAGCCTCCATGAGCCGTAGACGTTCAACCATAATTCAAAGGAGACTACATATTATACTTTTCTTCTTTCGTAATTGACGACTAATCCTTCATATATAACGAGTTTGATAAAAATATGACGTAGAATTTCTATAAATCACTACTAATAAATTAATACTCCCTCCTTTCCATTTTGTTTTTTCAATTTAATTTTATACAATCTTCGAGACACGACTTAAAATGTAAAAATCTCTAATTTTATACATGTAAAAATATAAAAAAATGATATTTCAAAAATTTATATTGAAACGATTTTAACAAATACAATTTGACTATATTATATCTTATGGAGTATAAGAAATTAATGGAATTTTTTTTTGAATTTTGACCCCAAAAATAGAGAGTGGAAAAACAAAATGGGAAGGAAAGAGTATTAAAATAATATATGGGTGACTATTATTTCAAGATGTGAAATCACTTGTCTCAATTACTATATTAAGTAGGGTTAATAGTGGTGGACACCACAGTACCTTTTTTCAATATGATCAATTGACCGCTTACCTTTTAAAGGGTCTCAGTTGATCATTTACCTTTTAAAATTTGTCTCAGTTGGTTTGTCAACCATTTTTTTCAGCTGGACAATGCACGTGATGACCATTAATAAGGGGTTTTTTTTTGTCTTTTTGTGTCGAAATTAAGCAACAATAAAACTGAAAATTAGAAATGACCATTAATTTTGACATGAAAAGGGAAAAAGTCCTTACGAATGAATGGTCATCACATGTGTTGATCAGCTGAAAAAAATCAGATAGACCAACTGAGACAAATTTTAGAAGGTCAATGATCAACTAGGACCCTTTAAAAGGTACATAATCAACTGATTATATTGACAAAAGAGAAGTGATATCTCCTGCCATTTAACCCAATTAAATATTGATACGAAAAATGTTCGTGTCAAAATACTATGATTGTAATTTTTTTTCTCAAATGTTACTTTTAAAATATATATCCATATGTAACCTTTGGCCATCTTCTCTTAAAGATGTATATACGAAGGTTTTTTCTCATGTTTTATTTTTAATTTTTTTTAAAAAATTTAAGAAAAAATTTATTTTACAACAAAAAATTAAAATGTTAATTTAAAGAAAGGGTTAATGGCATGAAAGATCACTCAAAGATACTAATATTTCCTAGTCGATCACCCTATTATTAAATGGACCACCTTCGATCACTGAACTGCATTTTTTTGGGCAAACTTGGTCACTGGGCCGTTTTGAAAGATTTTGGGTGCATTTTGTAAGTTTTTAGCAAGGGTAATTTTGTCCGTTCATATTTATAGACATTTAATCCTCGTTTTTAAAACTTTTTTTAAATTTTTTTTTTAATTTTTTTTTAATCTTTTTTTTTAATTTTTTTTTAGTTTTTTTAAAAATTTTTTTTTTTATTTTTTTTTTTTATTTTTTTTTTTTATTTTTATTTTTTTGAACTTTTTTTTAAATTTTTAAAAATTAAATTTAAAAAAAAAATCAAAAATTTTTTTTAAAAAAATTAAAAAAAAAAGGGCAAATGGCATCAAAGATCACTGACATTATCTAATATTTCCAATTCGATCACCCTCATTTAAAAGTGCCTATATTGGATCACTGAACTGAATTTTTTTGGTTAAATTTAGTAACTGGGCCATTTTAAAAGATTTTGGGTGCATTTTGTAAGTTTTTAGCAAGGGTAATTTTGTCCCTTCATATTTATAGACATTCAATCCTCGTTTATTTAACTTTTTTATTTTTATTTTTTCAAATTTTTTTTTTAATTTTTTTAAAAAAATTTTCCTAAAAAAATGGGAAAAAAGAAAAAAAACTAAAAAAATTTTGTAAAAAATTAAAAAAAAAACAAAAATTAAAAAAAAAGATTAAAAAAATAAAAATTTAAAAAAAAAGTTTAAAAATTAAAAAAAAAAATTTAAAAAAGTTAAAAAAAAAATTTAAAAAAAATTAAAAAAAAGTTCAAAAAAAACGAGGATTAAATGTCTATAAATATGAACGGACAAAATTACCCTTGCTAAAAACTTACAAAATGCACCCAAAATCTTTTAAAACGGCCCAGTTACTAAATTTGACCAAAAAAATTCAGTTCAGTGATCCAATATAGGCACTTTCAAATGAGGGTGATCGAATTGGAAATATTAGTTAATGTCAGTGATCTTTCATGCCATTTGCCCAAAAAAAAATTAAAAAAAAACTGAAAAAAAAATTAAAAAAATTAAAAAAAATTAAAAAAAAAGTTAAAAAAAAGTTTAAAAAACGAGGATTAAATGTAATATGAACGGACAAAATTACCCTTGCTAAAAACTTACAAAATGCACCCAAAATCTTTCAAAACGGCCCAGTGACCAAGTTTGCCCAAAAAAATGCAGTTCAGTGATCAAAGGTGGTCCATTTAATAATAGGGTGATCGACTAGGAAATATTAGTATCTTTGGGTGATCTTTCATGCCATTAACCCTTAAAGAAAAACGAAAAAAAAATTGAAAGATTTTGGGTGCATTTTGTAAGTTATAAATGAGGGAAATTTTGTCTGTTCACATTTATAGACATTAGTCATCGTTTTTTTTTAAATAAATTAATTTTTTTAAAAACTTTTTCTTAATTTTAAATTAAATTTTTCTTTTAAAAAAATTTGGTTAACAAAGTTTAATATTTTTAAATTTTTTTCTCATTTTTAAAATGTTATTTTTCTATTTTTCTTTTCATTTTTTAACTTAAAATAAAACTTTTATTTTTCTTTTTCCTTAATTGAATTTTTTGTCTTTATTAATTAATTGTTTCTCATGTTTTATTTATAATTGTTTTTAAAAAAATTAAGAAAAAGTTATTTTACAAAAAAAAAAAATTAAAAAGTTGATTTAATTTTTTTTTTAAACGATGATTAAATGTCTATAAATATGAACGGACAAAATTGCCCTTGTTAAAAACTTACGAAATGCACCCAAAATCTTTCAAAACGGCTCAGTGACCAAGTTTTCCCGAAAAAATGCAATTGAGTGATCTAACGTGGTCCATTTAAAATGAGGGTGATCGAACTGGAAATATTAGATACTTTCAGTGATTTTTTGTGACACTAACCAAAAATTAAAATACAAAAAAGAATGAAACTACCACTATCATATGTCACTTGTCAAATTTTAATAACTAACTCAAAAATAACTACCTATAATTTTGATTATAGAATTATTATTAATCTATATCTATACTACATGTAATATTTAACAACTATAATTTTGATTATAGTTTCAACTATAGTATTATCACAAGAAATGGAAGTCTTTCACACAGACGAGACTGTGCTCAAACGACTAGTTGCAAGAAGATGGCAAGCGGTCTCTTTAAAAAAAGAAAAAAGAAAAGAAAAAAAAGAGTTCTTCAAATTTACGTTACTATTGTCTTATTAACTAATTATTGGGTACTCCTAAAATGAAATAATGTAATGTGCCATCCAGATAGATAGATGAGGGGATATAGTAGTGTAAGTTGCAATCAATCAAATATGATGAGAGCCGTCATTATTGAAGTGTTAATAATTAAATTAGTACCAAAATTGTATTTCTCCTAATCCTGGGCCAGCATCAAGGTGGTAGTTACAACATGTCCAACATCATGTTATCTTATTATCCGGGCAACCTTCACCTCATTGTCAATTCATAAATACTTCCTTCATTCCTAAAAATTGTCACATTTTGATTTTGGTTAATCAAATATTAAAAAATTTGATCATGAATTTGCATTAAACGATAAGAAATAATATAGTCTTGTGGAACTTTGTTAGATTCGTCTCAATATATATTTTTGAAATATTAACTTTTTATAATTTTTTTCGCATGTAGAATAATAGATATTTGTATTTTAAATCGTGTTTTATTGACCACCAAAAGTCAAAATATGACAATCTTTTAAGGACGGAGAGAGTACTTTTTCACCTAAAATGTATGGATAAGTTCCAATCCATATATTACTCAATACTTGCAATTATTTGGAATCTTAATGAGAATTTTTTTAGATTCACACTATTGAAGACACTTTATTAATTTGGAGCACAACTTTTTATAGTAAAATAGCAATTGGAAAGCTTTTTTTAAAATAAATATCAAAATCGAATATTTATTATTAGAAAGAAAATAAAAAAAATAAAATAAAAAAGAGTATCAAATATCTAAGAACAATTTTATATAACCAGTCTCTAAGTGTTATTTTGCTAATAAAAAAAATGTCCTCCAAATTAATAAAGTGTCTATAATAATTTCAATCTAAAAAATTTCTCCAATCTTAATATCTTATTGAAGATTGAAATGATCTTATATTTCACATGGTTATTTCTTCTTGTCTTTTTTATTTTAATGTTACTTATTTCTTGGTAATTTATTACGAGTTAATTATTGTTATGAAGATTCTATTTGACTTTGGTCTATAGGTTAATTGATAATAATCTACTTATCTTTTTTGTTAAATAGAGAATTTTCTTTAGAAATTATCTATGTGTTTGATTTTGTTTTGATTCGTTATTGTTGCCAAAGTTAGTGATCAAGGGTGACTAAAATCTCATATGAGTTCGAGCACCTTTTGGTATATCTACTTTGTTATGAATTTTTGATATATTTTTTGCGTAATTATTATCTGACCGTGTTCCTTTTAACTATTAAAATTATAAAATTCATGTTTATTTTAATTTAAACTTAGTTACAACATAAAAAAAACTTACTTACAACATTATAATAATTGAAATTTAAGCTTCATTACTAAACGGGACAATTTTCAACTAGTTATCACATAAAGCCTGTAGGATGTAACCAGTTCTACTAGAGGAGGGGAGTTCTAGGTTCCAAGCAAAGAAGGCGTATCTGGTTGAAAAACGACACAACTTTCTCTTTCAATGATCCTATATTTCACATGCTTATTCTCACAAAATCCAAAACCTGTACCCACTCTAAAGTCAATTTCTTATCTATAGTTTATAGGTGTCCCAATATTGTTGTCCACATTTCATCATTATCACACGCTTATGGATGTAGACTTCATATTATATACGTTACTTTCATCTTTAATCCTTATAGAATATAACATTATCATGACCTCTCTTCAACAATCATTTTCATAATTGCAAGCCCAAGCTAACGTTTCCTATGCTCATCAACTTACGATAGAGATCCAATTACGTTTTTTAGTCTAAGGGGATTATAAACGGGGATTATAAATTATTACTCCCTCCGTCCCTAAAAGATATTTTGACTCTTAATTCTCATTAAACGATAAGGAATAATATAGTCATGTGGGATCTTGTTAGATTCGTCTCAATATATATTTTTGAAATATCAACCTTTTATAATTTCTTCGGATGTAAAATAAGAGATATTTATATTTTAAATTGTGTTGTGTTGACCACCAAAAATCAAAATGTGTCAATCCTTTTAGGGACGGAGGGAGTATTTTTTAATTATTACAACTAATTTTGCAACCTATGGCCTATTAGGCATGTTTATATTTATTATAATCATTATGCTTATATTTCCTTCATCTGTAGTTGGTATATTTTGACTTTTCGTTATCAACAAAATACGATTTAAAACATAAATATATCTTATTCTACATTCGAAAAAATTATTAAAAAGTTGACATTTCAAATATAAATATTGAGACAAATCTAACAAGATCTCATATGACTATATTATTTCTTATCGTTTAAAGTTTCACCACAAAAACACAAATTTTTATGCTAAAAAGATAAATATTTTGAAACAAAAAAATAAGTCTGGGAAGATAGATATAAAAGAAAGGAGGGATTATAATTGAGTTAATCTAATTCCTTGAGTTATGAAACTAAAATAGTTATTATGAAACTCACCTCATTGTTAATTTACACTTTTTAATTTTTAATTTTTAATCCAATATAACATGTTATTAGTAATATAATCTAGTTAATTTGTAAAATATATTTTTGCCAACTATATTTTCTGAAAAATATATATATACATATTCGTTAGTTATATATAATTAAAAAATTAAAAGTCTAAACTGTAGTAATAATTTTTGGGTGAAGAAAGTACAACTTATATAGAGACCATGGCATTATAGTTGTCTAGTTGAGGCCTGACTCGTGAGGGGGAGATACCACCTGTTGGCAAAGTAACAACTTTTTAGGCCTAGCCGGATTGAGAATAGATAAATTATTGTCAACAAATTTAGAGTTTCTAATATGATCCACAATCGTGATTTATATAGTACACATTCGATATATCTCGAGTTGACATAATGATATGTAAATCACATAGATTAGGTAAATTACAATAGGTAAGTTTGTGTGACATACTCGATCAAAAAAGTGTTAATAGGAAAATCAAACTCATGATCTTACAGTTAAAAGCTCACCTACTCTACTAACTTAACCACCATTATAAATATATTACTAGAATGGGGATTCAACGAAATTCATTTTAGACTTTTGGTAATAAATCATGATTAACTATCTTTTATAGCACCCTTTCAAATCCACAAAATTGGTCTGAACCACACATAAGATGAGAGAAATTACACATTGTAATTTAAATGAGGCATCACCTTAATAAGCGGAGTAGGTTTTTTTCACAATTTAAATGAGGCATCACCTTAATAAGCGGAGTAGGTTTTTTTCTCTTCTTATTTTTCAATGTGAATTCCTATATGTGAAATTTTGGACTTATTAGGAATTAATCGAAAGACGTCCCTTTCACATGTGAAGTCTGTTACAAATTGCATAATAGACTCAATAATGAGGTAGTCAAAGCCTTCCTTAGCTAGCATACCTCTGTACAAATAAAACAAGTTCTCACACTATGTGGAAAATTACGAAACAGGTTTGCACCACACTTATAAGTTCTAAAGAGTAAATCGAATTGATTCGCATCAACCTAAAACTAATTGATATTAGGTAGGATGGTTCCCTAATTTATAAAATTATGAAATCTCTCATTATTTTTTAATGTACGACTCTCATATGTAAAATCTGAAGCTTATTAGGAATCAATTTGAGCATACTCTTCAAAAAGAAAGTCCAATTTGTTTTGCCTCCTTAAAACAGAGACGTCTTAGAATCACTAGATGACAAGGGAGCTACTTTTAACTTGAAAAGAAGGCTGAGAGCTCCCCCGGCAACACAATGTGCAAGTTAGCTATATTGGTTTATTGCATTTGGTATTAACTGTTGAACTCTAGCCAAATTATTGGTTCACTCGAATCTGTTCGCATCGAACTACATAAGTTTTTTTAAATAAATATATTCATATTTTATCATTAAAATTCGAATCTTATCTTTATCGTAAAGTTAAACTCGAAGTGATTAATCCGAATCGGTCATTACAACCATGATTCTATACTATTAAAATATAAAGTTGATTCAAACTTTTTATAAAGCTAGCCAAGTCGTGGAAGTTTGGCAAGGGAAAGAATTACTGTTGGGGGTGGGGTGGGTGGGGGGGGGGGGGGGGGGGGGTGCACCCATATTGGTCGATGGCATGGTTTTGGTGAGGAAACCATGTTTGTCGTTCTTATTGGCTTTATTAACTTTATATTGATGGTACATCTCTTCAATAAAAATGGGCCAATTATTATTATTTGATGAATGATAATAGCAGCCTCTCGTGTGCTAAACTGGCACCATTTACCTAATTAGGTACTTTTATTGTTGTGGATGGAAGAATTCGATTCCATTTGCTTGTAGGTGTAATACTATTAGCTACTCACTCCATTTCAATTTAGTTAACGTTCTAGAAGTTCGTTTCAAATTTAATTATAAATTAGTTTTTATTCATTAAATTGATATCATTGAATCCATTTTATAAAGTATTTTTATAATATTATTTTATTTTGTAATCTTTTGTAATGTATATAAAATGTAATTGATGATTAAAGTTGTATTTGGAAAAGCATGAAGTCAACTAAAAAGAAAAGAAGAGAGTATTGATTGTTGATGTAGATAAACTCCCTCGGGTTTTAATACTCCATAAAATTCAAAGGAATCGTTTAAATTATTCGATATTCATATATATCCAATACCATGAGATTAGAAATTATTTTTATCTTTAAAAATAAATATAAAATTAATATATAATGTTGACTTACTTTATCCTGCTCCGAGTATAAAAAAAAGGTTGAACTGCAACCTTAACGGCTTAGTCGTCCCTGTCCTGAAGAGTCTCGAGGATGTAAATCGCGGAATATGCGTCAGATGGTCAGGAGACTTGAGTTGCCTGTTAACCAGTTCCACAACAGATTCCGCCTCATAAGAAACTCGAACCCACACGTTGCAAAAGAGGCAAGACGTAATGATACTCGCTTCAAACTCTTTACTACTTGACATGTGTCGCGGAGCTTCGTGCTACCGTTATAGAGTATAGAGATGTCCCATAATGAAAAAGTTGAAAACAAACAATAAATAAATGAAGCAATAAGCTAAGGGAGAGGAAGCAACACAATGTGCAAGTTAGCTATGTTGATTATCAAACACAATGCATTACAATTCAAGTGCAACATGTTACATGTGCAAGATGATTTGATAACTCATCAGGTTCATAAATATGTATACTAATGGAGACCATATATAACTGATATGAAAGCAATACTCTCTCTATCTATTCTAATTTGACTGGATTTTTTTCCCCAAACGAAACTTAACGTAATGCACAATCTTAGTTATTTTGCTAACAACTCAGAGTCAAAATTGCTTTGGATCACTTAGTCAAATCTAGTAATGAAATCACTTTTTATAGCTCTGGTAGCTCATCTAAAGTCCAATACTTAATCTTTCAATTAGCATCTGACAATATTGAGATGTATGCCGATATATTTTCAGTTAATACATAAGATTTTGAACTATTTTCTCGATTATCAGTTAATTTTAAAATAGAATATTATAAACACTTAATGATAATATTTATTGTTAATGACTCGAGTTTGAACAAGTGCCGCATTTGTCCAATCGAATAATTGCGTAATCGGGACCGTACTAAATGTCCTGATTTTGAGCATTTCAAATTAATGAATTATACTGTAAATCTGTATTTGGATCCAAAAATGATTGTGGGTTGATTGATAAATCCTCCTAACCTAAGTCCTAACTCTTAAGCAGGTTGTCTATTGGGTCGAATAAGGATGCATTTGGGCCCAAAGTCCAAGGTATTTATGTTCATTAAGATTTAAGACTTCGTCGTCCTATTTTGGGGCTTAGCTGGTACCCATTAAAATCAACAATAGCCGGTTCGTTTGACACGTCTAGTTAAGGCACATTTGATGTGTTGGTTTTGTGCGTTAAACATGTGGTCATTTGACAAGTGACAACATTAAGCCATCGTTTGCCTAGGGGTTGGGGGACCCCTCAGATTTGGCTAAATATCTTTAGCATGATTTCCTCAGTCTATATATCTTAGATACTGTAAAACTTTTTTATAGATAATCCCTTCGTTTTGATATGTTTGATTGTTCGGGAAAAAAATATTTTATTAAGAAATGATGTAAGATTACTAATATGTCCTCAAATAAAGTTGTTGTAGTGTTAATGGGGTTGGGGTTGGGGTGGGGATGGGGTGGGTTGAAGAATAAGGAGTTGAGGTTTAATTTTAATTATTTAAAATATGTTAATATTGCCCTTATACTTTGTAATAGTGATAGGGGTACCATAGTCATTTTATCTTTTAAAACTAGAAATAAGGGGTCCAAGGGGCAATCTGAAACGATTAATAGTACAGGGGGGCAACCTGAAACGAAAACGATACTATAAGAGGCAAAATGTGAATAAGCCTTAATTTATTAGGGACAAAAGTATTTTATAGGGGCAAAAAAGCTTAAAAGTTCATTGAAAATGTAAATAATCAAATATTTTGAAATATGATAATGATAAAATTTCTAAACAATCAAACAATATTGAAACTGAGGGAGTATTTATTAATTAACTCCCCACGCGTACATGCATGATAATTGATAAGGAATATGAATCACTAATTGACAAAAGTTGTTCACCTGAAACAAACTTTATTTGATTTAAAATAAAAATTTACTGTATATTACTTTCGACTTGGAGTTACTTAAGTTGTCATGTTAATAATTTTTAATCAATTAAGAATCAGAAATAATAAGTAAAGCTTTACAGAAGGAAAAATGTTAGAATGACAACCAAAAATCCAGATATGGATTAATTGAAATTTTGTAAGTCTTCTATATATATATATATATATATATATATATATATATTTATCAATTAACGATGAGGTGAGTTTCGAACCAGAATCTTCTTATCACTAACAAGAATATTTTTTAGCTTATTCAATTAACTCGTAATATTAGACCAATTTTTAACATTCTAATCCAATTGTAGTCTACAGAAATACCCAAAAGATTATAAAAAACATCATGAATTATTAAAGTTTACAACAATGTCGCCTTATTGACATATACAATTTTAACTTAATTTAAATTTATCATATAACTGAATAATGTATGTACAAAATACTTCAGTTCCATCAAGGATCAAATATTAAAATTCAGTAATTTTTTCATATCGGTGTATTAGTAAATTATGAAACCTAAATCATACCGTGTATTAGTAAATTATCGAATCTAACACAAGTATATATTATTGTTATATATCCGAAACAACTAAGTAACTAACTTGCTAAATAACATACACCTAATTTGGTACACCTCAAAAATCAGTCAAAAAATCCAATTCGGTAACAGGCCGACTGGTTTCACGATAAAATTCAAAGTGAAAAAAATACCCGTCTCACTAAACCTTATGCACGATCGAGTTAGTTGTACGTACTCGAATGATACTGGATAAGAATAGTCATTCAACGGTACCATTCCTGAACTGTTATACACATACCCAAATAGCGTTCTTAGTAGTTAAATGTTTATCTTGTCCCCCTATTTGTAAATGGAGTGTTCGAAGAAATTTGATCCAGGGGTAAGCTAGTAATTTCGCTCCTAAAAACACTTTCTGTGTGTATAGTGTTTCCCGTAGGCCGTACCATTCCAACAACCTACCACTAATCCACTATATATATGATCAAGATTTACCCAGCCGCATCTCTACCTCTCAATCGCCCCTCCCACCCCCATACAACCCACCCACCCACCCACCACCACCATGGCGGCTGCAGCAGCTACCTCCTTCATCTCCACCACCACCATCTCAAGCTCCACCACCTCCAAACCTCAGACTCCACAGAACTTGGGTTTTTTGAATGCCTCAACTCCATCTCTCAAACCTTTCATTTCCCGCATTTCTGCAGTCTCTTCTTCATCCAAAGGATCAGCCTTTTCAGCTAAAATGGTAGCTTCCGCCCCTTCTGTGAAGGTGCCCACTTTCGTGGATTTTGATACCAAGGTGTTCAAGAAAGAAAAAGTCAATCTTGCTGGCTATGAAGAGGTATAAGATTCTTGGTCCGTAGTTATACATTAACATATTAACATGTCCTAATATCTTTGAATGAACTCCTGTCTAAGCGGTAATGTGGGCGGAATAGTATGCATCCTTACCTATGAGATAACGAAGATTGTTTCCGAATTAACCTAAGAGTCAGAGTGTAGTGTAGTAATGTAATATAATGCGCCATTTTGATTTATTCTATTATATCGAAGAGTCATAAAATATAAAATAGGCTAATGATTTATACACTGCAGTTATATATTCTGGCACCCCATTCCTTGATACTTTTCATCCATTTTTATACAAAAAGTGGAGTGTCGTTATTTGGTGAAAAATCAAATGCTAGTATTTTTAATGTAACTATTATATGATAGTTTTGATTCAAATCAAGGGTTTGTATGCCAAGCTATATATGGTGTATTAATTTGGTGGAAAATATAACAAATGCTAGTAGTACTTTTTAATCTAGTCGAATGCTGTATGACAGTTTGGGTTCTCATCGAATGTGTGTCAATATAAGTTAAAAAGGTTTGTTACTTGACACATGGAAATAAAGTTTGACATCTTATTCGAATGGAGGAGAGCTATTATGTTGTTTTAATACCAATGTGTTCTGATTGTTGTTTTTGTAAATGGTGGTATAGTATATTGTAAGAGGAGGAAGAGACTTGTTCCATTTGTTGCCTGATGCATTCAAGGGAATTAAGCAAATCGGAGTAATTGGTTGGGGTTCTCAGGTACATTTTTGCTCTTTCCAGTTGTTTTTATGCTAATTTGAGCTTCTGCAGTATTGAACAAATGAAAGAGCAATTTGCATTTGATAAATTAATTTTCTGGGCTCACTTTTTAGTAAAAAAATGCAATCTTTTAAAAGAGGTTTCTATAGAATTCTCTTAATAAGTCACTATTATGTGCAAAACAATTTGATCTTTAAGATTTCATTCAGTTGTTTATAAAAAAGTTTGTTGTTTGCGTTCTTAGCAAACTGTTTATAGATTTTTCTTGTTTTATCCATTTCTTCTTTTCTTTGTGGTTACTTGCTCCTTTTTTATATTGTAAGTTGAGTACTTAAGATGCTTGTTGTAATGGTCACTTTCATTTCTTAACAGGGGCCTGCTCAAGCTCAGAACTTGAGAGATTCTCTTGCTGAAGCAAAATCCAATATTGTTGTGAAGGTAATCTCATTTTATTCTTTTAATTGTAACTTTTATCTTCTGATGAAGGGGAGCGATATTTAACTCGTTGTATCTTGTCTAAGAAGTTGTGTTTCTTTTTTCATTTTGTTAATGCAGATAGGTTTAAGAAAAGGTTCTAGTTCATTTGCTGAGGCTCGTGCTGCTGGCTTCTCTGAGGAGAAAGGAACCTTAGGAGACATATATGAGACAGTCTCTGGCAGCGATTTGGTTCTGCTGTTAATTTCAGATTCAGCTCAGGTTAGTTTACCAAATTATCTGTTATCTTCTAATTTTTCTCAAGAGACCCTTCATCATTTTTATTAGCTTCGATAATCCACTGTTTCTTATTAATTGACATTTAAATCATTTACAAGAGAGTGCTGCTTTCATGCATTTGTAACTAAAAAGTATGGGTAATCCTAAGACCATGTTCTCATGCAATATGTCTTGCTCTTCAGTTACCACTATACATTATACTTGGCTTTATAAGTTATATTACTCTACTGCAAATATACATATTTAACATATGGGATAATGTGATTCAATCTAAAGTCAAGTGTCTATGTAAACATAAACACTGAAAATAAATGCAATGGTGCAATTATTTTGTGGACATTCAGTATCAAGTTTGCAACTGTTCTACTATTTACCAATTAAGTAGTAAGCATGTTCTAGCATTCGGTTGCATTTGCAGGCTGACAATTATGAGAAAGTGTTCTCCCACATGAAACCAAATAGCGTCCTTGGGCTTTCCCATGGCTTCCTTCTTGGCCATTTGCAATCAATCGGGCTTGATTTCCCTAAGAACATAAGCGTCATAGCTGTGTGTCCCAAGGGAATGGGCCCCTCTGTGAGGAGGTTGTATGTGCAAGGGAAAGAAGTTAATGGTGCTGGTATTAATGCAAGTTTTGCTGTCCACCAGGTTCATCTCTCTCCATGCCCCCCTCCTGAATGTGAACTGTCTTAGTTATGTATCATATATGACACTGGATCATGTTTTGTGTAGGATATTGATGGTAGAGCAACAGATGTTGCTCTAGGATGGTCAGTAGCTTTAGGTTCTCCTTTTACTTTCGCTACCACTCTCGAGCAGGAGTACAAAAGTGACATTTTTGGTGAACGAGGTGAGGGCTTCTTCTCACGAATATCTTCTGCTAGTTTCATCCCTCTTCCAGAAATAGCTTTTTCCTGCTCTAGCAATTATTTTTTTGGCGTTTAACTCTTCGCAATGGTGCCAATGGTAAAGCCTGTTATTTGATCTGTAGGTATTTTACTTGGTGCTGTGCACGGTATTGTGGAGTCATTATTCAGAAGATATACTGAAAATGGAATGAGTGAAGATATTGCATACAAAAACACTGTAGAATGCATCACAGGAAATATTTCAAAGACCATATCCACAAAGGTCTGGTAGTCTATGCATTCTTAAATTTCACTTCTCGTTGCAGTTTATGTAAAGCTTCATGGACCTTGTTCAATATCTGATATCGTTCATTATGCCTAACTGTTCTTGTGCATATATAATGTTCGTCTTACAGGGTATGTTGGCGGTCTATAAGTCATTTAGTGGAGAAGACAAGAAGACCTTTGAGACTGCTTACAGTGCTTCATTTTATCCCTGCATGGAAATCTTGTACGAATGCTATGAAGATGTAGCCAGCGGTAGTGAGATCCGTAGTGTTGTCTTAGCTGGACGCCGCTTTTATGTATGTTTACTTTATACCCTTATATGATATCTGCAAAAGTTAATAATAAAGTAGAAGATGTGTATATGGTGCGTTGAGTAATTCTTCTGCATAACAGGAGAAGGAAGGTCTACCAGCTTTCCCAATGGGAAATATTGACCAAACACGGATGTGGAAGGTAGGTGAGCATGTAAGAGCAACAAGGCCTGCAGGTGACTTGGGGCCTCTGTATCCTTTCACTGCTGGTGTCTATGTAGCACTGATGATGGCTCAGGTGAGTTTCTCGAACAGTTGGATCGAAATTTCAACTTCTCCCAAAACGAAACTGTTCTGATGGACTTTTAACACTTACACTATAAACAGATTGAGATTTTGAGGAAGAAGGGACACTCATATTCAGAAATCATAAACGAGAGCGTGATTGAGTCAGTCGACTCCTTAAACCCTTTCATGCATGCCCGTGGAGTATCGTTTATGGTTGACAATTGCTCAACAACAGCACGATTGGGATCCCGAAAGTGGGCTCCAAGATTCGACTACATTCTTACCCAGCAAGCCTTGGTGGCGGTTGACAATGGCACCCCTATCAACCAAGACCTTATTAGCAACTTCCTCGCAGATCCTGTTCATGGAGCTATAGAAGTATGTGCCCAGTTGAGACCCACCGTCGATATCTCAGTGCCTGCAGATGCAGACTTTGTCCGTCCCGAGTTGCGTCAAGCTTAATTTCTGTGTTTTTGCTTCTTCATGAACTTTTGGGCCTTCTTTGGTTGTAGTTTGCTACCTGTTTGTTGTGCTCTTAGTAGATGATACTCCATGCTTGGTTTTTTGTTCGTCTCTAAAATATTATCATAAAAATGCACTTGGCAATTAACACAGGTCGTCTCTAGTAATAATTACAGTTGAATGCAAGAGTTTTTTATTGTCTTGCAACTTCTTTTTTAATTTTTATTGGCCAAGCTTAGTGTCTAATGGAACCATAAGTTCGGCTTAGTTCGATGTTCTTTCACCAGGCTTGTTTGAGAAAGCCGCTTAGCTAAACTCAGTGAAAGAACACCGAGGCAAGCCTACCAATGTCCAATAGGAGCCAAGCCGAAGTTCACTAGCTTGGTTCTACACAGCTCAGTCATAGGAGTGCTAAGACAGACACAAGAATAAACAAGCTCAATTCAAAAACTTCACGTAGGTTTTTGGAATGCAATTGGATAAGATGTGATACATGAATAACACACAGCAATGAATATTGTTCATTTGAGTTCGGACTCTGGCAGTTATCTTAAAACATAACCACCTATTGACCAACTAGACATCTAGTGCTAGTACTGCAACCACATGGAACTGAAGAAAACATGAAAAGAAAAAACAAACCAAGCGAAAGCACAACAGTTGCGATTGTTTCAAGCTAAAAAAGTGCGACGAAACAAATTATTTCTGAAGTGAGTAGAAATGAATGCATCCGAGGTGCATCAATATCTTCTCTGCCAGTTTACATCCATCCAGATCTTAGGCAAGTTGCTTGTTCACTGCAACAAAGAAGAAATTAGATAATCTAGAGTGTGAACAATCTTTATCGAAGAAAGAAGAGAAGCGTAATTTCTCACCTCGTCATTTTCACCTCCATGTTTAGATGTATCAGTTTTCTGCACGTCGTCTGTAAGGGGCACAAATTGAAATGTAAAAACTAAAAAGGCAACCTCACAAAAGAGCATATAATACCTTTGTTTCATTTTAATGAGATAACTTCACATTTTACAAAAAATAAGGGGCATGACCAGTCTAGTATATTGTACGCTTTGTTCGTGATTACTTAAGAATAGCAAAAAACAAATGTGTAAGACAAATATAAGGCAGCAACCTTGTAGGATTACACTAATATAAATGGATAAAAGTTGGGCAATGCTTTTAATACAAGGATATAGGTCATCATCTTGCACAATTATTTTACAAACGTTATTTAAATATAAACAGAAGTATTTAACAGTATCATATACCTGCATCCTCACTAATATCAGATGTCCACAATGTGAGATTGTCCCTTAGAAGTTGCATTATCAAGGTGCTATCTTTGTAAGACTCCTCATTCAGGGTATCCAGCTCAGAGATTGCTTCATCAAAGGCTTGCTTCGCAAGATGACAAGCCCTGAAAGTATGAATTCATCCAATTAGGTTCGACTTGCATTGTTTACCAATTCTTAGTGGTTTCGCTTATGAGCATTTTCTTTAAGATAATAAAGAGTAATGCTCTTTCTTTCCAATAGCTTTTCTTATAATACAAAGCTATGAACACTAAAATAATCTCAGAGCTGTTTCAGATAGTGTTTTCTTAAAACAAGCAAAGGTCCCTTTACGCCACTGAGAAGGGAATAAAAAGGCAAACCTTTCTGGAGAATTCATAATCTCATAGTAGAACACAGAGAAATTTAATGCCAAACCCAATCGTATAGGATGTGTAGGAGGTAGTTCAGCCTCTGCAGTAGTAGTTGCCGTCTGCATATTATGGCACAACAAACTGAAGTCAGGGGTGTGTTAAGTACACAACAATTGTGTTCATATTCTAAATTTGTGTCCGTTTAAATTTCACCAGCCGATAACTCTTCCGAGTTCACATAGACTTTTTAAGAGGTTGAAAGTCTTCAAATGCTTGATGAGTCACTTATGAAGCAAATTCATTTATGCTATTTGTAACTATTAAGAAAATGAATGTTTGTAGCTACATCAAAAACAGCCAAGACTTAACAAGACGCAAGGCAAAAAACATAACCGACGTGGTAGATATATTTGAAAGATCGATAATGACTATTTGTTAGAAATGGCGAGTTAGTAAAATCTCAAACCCAGCTAAATGAATACCTGATATGCCTGGAGTGAAAGATCGGCCACATCCTTCTTATCATTACCAGCCTTGAACTCGCCGAGGTACCTATAGTAATCCCCTTTCCTACACCATAAAAACTAATATCATATAATTTTAACAAAAATGAAGATCAATTAGTACAAAAGGAAACATGAATAACCCATAATCCCCGTAAGGATATCATATTATATAAACTCAATGAGGCCATAATCTTTTATAAACTGACCAAAAAAATGAATATCAACTGGCAAGAGAGAAAATGTATAAGCCTCACATCTTGTAGTAAAACACAGAAGATTCTCCTGCTGGGCATGAGGGAATTAGATGGTCATCAATCAAGGCCATGATATCACTACAGATGTCGGTGAGTTCTGTTTCCACCTTTTGCCGATACTCCTTAATCCTTTTCACATTAATCTCATTTCCCCTCGACTCCTCTTTCTGTTCAATTGAGGATAAAATCCTCCACGAAGCTCTCCGAGCCCCAACAACATTCTTATATCCAACTGAGAGCAGATTCCTCTCCTCCACTGTCAACTCCACATTCATGTTTGCAACATTCTTCATTGCCTCCACCATCTCTGCCACCAGAAACATAATAGCTCATGAAAACTTAAAAATATCAAGCATAAGAGACATAAGACCACAAAGTAAACTTAAAATATTACACTTCAAACCCTCCAAGAAACTTTTTTAGACTGTATTATCAAGTCCCGTCACCTCGTCGCCACTATTGAGAGCTCATTCACTACCATCCAACTTCACATATAAATTGACATTTTGTTTCCCTTTTCAACCTTCCTATTAATTGCAAAGCATATGCAGATATTTTCAGTCCTAATTAGACCTCAGACAGCCGTCTTTCAGAACTCACATTTCGGCATATTAATACAAATTACGGAATCCAAAACAACTACACTTGATCTAGCTCATGTGTCCAGAGTGTATGGATATTCCACTCATTAAAATTCAAATCTAAAATGTCAATTAGCAACGAAGGGAGTAGCAGGAGTAGACAATAACTGAGCCTAGATCAATGCAAACGGATATGCCGATATCCCCAAATTCCATTCCTTTTGACGAACTGCTATGAATTTTATAAATTTTATGAACTGGCCATTATCAATCTCATTTCTGACTACGCTCCTAATCCAGAAATTATTCTCAACTTCCCCTTATATATATAGATCACGGCCTCATGGTTAGTTGCGATGTCATCACCTAATATACAAGTTTCGAAGCGAATACTCTTTGATTACGTGCAATCAGTCAAACATCCAAAAATAACATCGAAATTACGTTAGCTGTGCTTTTACACTAAAAACTAATATTAAATGTGATTTTTATGTTAATTTTACATATGATTGTCCAGAAACTCAAATCATATAAATTATAATTCGAACATCAACTATTATGCATCTACTTAATTAACCAATTCCACATAATTAAACAGTAAATCAATCAGTTAATGAATTAGTGTAGACGATCAAAATAAGTCAACTAACCGTCATATCGTTCAGCTTGTTCAGCGAGCTTAGCGACGTAAACGAAGCTCTCTCGATCTTTGGATAAACCCATTGATTGATTTTGACTTTTTTTGACAATTTCGTCGACGTTGACTGCTGACTTTTTACGACAGGAAAATCGGCAATGAGGCGTGTTGTGTGTGGGTCGTCAGTCGTCACCATCGGCTTTTAATATGGAAGCGAGATTCAAGCAATAATTGTCCATCAAGGGCATTTTAGGCACTCTAATATTTTCGTACATATGGAAATTATAGTGTTACTATGGTGGAAAGTTAGGGTTCATTAATCTTTTTTGTTCATTAATAATAACTCATCTTCTTTTTTTGTTTTTTTCGATCAAAAGTACTATGTGAAATATATAATTCCTCGAACCGCATTTTCTAAACGAGCCAGAGCCAACCCGAATTGATCTTGTAAAAGGTCGGCTACAGAAGAATACATTTATTTTTCAAATGATTCATATCGTCAAGTGTACACATTCCAAATTTAAGTGCGATCAAATGATCGGCAACCGCCAATATATTATCCCTCGGTCTATTAGTGAACCATCTATTCAGGGATTGTGAAAGATGTTCCACTAGAAATATTCTTGTTATTGCTTCGACTCATATTTCCCAAAAAGTGGATCCCGCTCTAATAGCTCCGAATAAATTAAATACGTACATTAAGGTACGAAGGCTTCTTATTCCACAACAACGAAAGCACTTTTTCGCTCTTTCATATACTATTTAAATTGTATTTTCTTCTTCTTTTGGTACATTTTAGGTAATATGTACTATTTTGTCAAAAAAATCATTAATATCGGTCATCTAAGCTTATTTCTCCATTTTAAATAATTTGTACCGACTTGTTTCACAGAGTTTGGTACACAAACTATATCGCTACATAATATCATTTTGGTACATTTCTTTTGTATATTTCATGTTGTACCATATTAGAATGATATATTTCAGGAATGTGTACCATCTTTAAACTAAAAATTACTGTATGTGTTGATTAATGAACATTAATGAATGGTATTATTAATGAACCGTAGTCATTCCGCTATGTAACAATATTATTAATTTATTTTAGTACAAAGAAACGTAGAAGATTATGGTCTTATTAAGATTTTTTTATAAAGATTTCTTAATGCGAATAGTTTACACTAATTTAGAATTAATCATGTAATTTATATATTAAAAGAAATATTAATAAAAAAGTTATTAATAAATCACTAATTCGTTCGAGCGCAAATAACTTTTGCAACATGTATTGATGTACACAAAAGAATTATACTCCGTATGTTGCAATTATTTGTCTTTTGATCTTTTCAAATGTTACTAATGTATGAATCATATAATTTGTCAATGAATCATATAATTTGTCAACGGTAATATTAAATTCAATATAAACAATAAATTAAAAAGACAGGAGATTATCAAAAAAACGAAAAATACATTTATCAGCATCAAAGTTAATCTACACATGTTTCTGTAAAAAAAAAATTGATGGTAATAGAAAAAAACACGTATTACAAATTACAAAAATTAATAACCCAAATAAAATATTGAATAACCCCTTTCACATAATTGAACAACCATGAGGATTTTCATCACTAAACGCATCCCCAGCACGACTCCCAAACATGGACGATGATTGTCCAACTTGTTGTCCATAAAGACCATGTCCATGGTTGTCATATCCATGTTTCTTGTAATTGTATGATGATGATGGCACTTGATGAGCATGGTATGCTCCTACAGGACCATGTTGATGATAATTATGATTAACGAAATTATTATTTCTTAATTCTGGATTATATTGCATTTGCCATAATTCTGCCCTTCTTCCAGTTCTTCTAACTGTCTTCAGCACTTTCTTTTGGTCAACCGATCCAGTTACTGTCACCTTTTGTAGGGTCATGTCTATGTCTATGTTATCCACCCCTGAAAAGAAAGACGATCGTAAAATCAACTGGCAATAAAAGGAGTGATCCAAGATCTTATAGTCGTACAAGTCTTTTTTAATGAGAATACAAACATGAACAAAAAAAATGAGACTAAGAATTACAGTAATAGAAAATTTATGTACCTTTAAGCTTCTCAAGAGACTTTCTGATGTTTCTTTCGCATCCTTCGCAGTCTATGTACACTTGCAATTCAATCATCTATGTCAAAGATTAATAAAAAATATTGATGAGCATCCGGCATCGAATAGTTAAACGTATGATATACTTGTGCAGGAAAACATATTTTCACAACTTATTTTCACGACGCTCTCATGTGTGTTGGGGCTAATAAAAATAATATTGAATACATGAAACATGCATTGTTAACATAAACCGTGGGAATAATAGCAACGAGTTCATTTTGTATATTATATGAATATATGATACACTAAACTTATGTACAATTATGTTTAAATGGAAAAAAAATACTTAATAGCATTGAACAAGAAGGAAATAAAGAAAGATATATACCGCCATGTTGGATGAGTTGCAGGAATGTTATCAAAATATTGGTTGAAGATGGAGCCTTTAAATGAAAATGTAAGACAGGTTAATATTTATGGTATATCAAAAACGATGAGAATAAGTTGAATTTATAGGAAGTGGGAAAATATAGTGTTGGATAAAATATGCAAATTTTGCACCGGCCTTTTCCATGTTGTGCGTTAAAATGCCGTGTATACATGAAGGACGGTTTTGAGCTCTAATTCCTGTATCTCGTAAAATATCGACACTCTCGTCTCTTCATACAATCCAGATTTGATTTCTAGTGGAAGCGAATATTGAGTTTTGAGGTGGTTAACAAACAAGCTCTAGTTTCCTAACTAGTCTTCTAATCAGGTGAGACACATCCGCGATTTACCTCCTTCGTGTACTCTAGGACAGAGATGTATAGGAACCGTTAGTTTAACAGTTTACGTTTTTGAAGTGTCAACTAATGTAGAGCATGTGTGGTTGCGATTCCTGTGGATCTGGTCTTTCTTAATACCTGCATTAACTTATTCAATACTTCAATACTTTTTATCTAACTTGAGTATATGTTAAGGTTCCCTCTATTCATTTCTGGTGAAAATTTCCAAGTAAAAAGTACATTATACTGATTACTGATTGGTAATGTAAACGCATTTGCTCCAATAACCCAACCCGATGTCTTAATAATATTAGTTTCAACATCAACATGTCTCAAAACGATAAAGAGGACGGATAATACATAGTCTTATCACCGATACCTGACATAAGAGTACTCTTCCAAGTACAGAGTACTAAAACTCATAAATCCGTTTAAATAACAGCAAAAGCTTCCGTCCCATAATTATTGTACATATTTCTCAGTATGATCCTCCCTAACACTTGAACCAGTGTTATGCAATCCAGCCGCGCTCGATACTCGTGACAAAAGCAAATCATCTTATACTAATGTGTCGAGAAACTGCTCTATTGTAGTATACTTAAGGGATGGATAGAGCTGTGTCCCTTCGACTCCACCTGCAGACTCAATATCGAAATACATCTGATCCCCGTTCACAAATGTACCATATATGAACACCATCTCCATCTTCTCCGGATGTGGAGTTTCTGGAACAAGCAAAGAAACCCAATCATAATAGTTTAGCTAAAGTTATAAACTCAAGAAATAACACGAGTATCAGTTGTTGTGTTTCAGTTATTTCAGTTCTTCGTTAACATCAAATATATACGTACAACCTTCAATTCTCTTGAGGAGCTCCTCTCCTGAGATGTAGATCTTCTCAAGAATCTTCCCTATCTTCCTCTCCCATAGATGGACAAGCTCATTCATCGAATAAACGTTTCCAGGAGGCCTCAAATAAAGAACCTTGTTCAATGAGCGTGGGTCATCTACTGTGCTGATGGTGAAAGCTGCAACGTCGCTTTCCTTAACAAAAACACCTTCAGAAATTGAAGAAAAGAACGACGAGTGGATTAATTCCATTTATGAACATTGAACATATGAGACTATATTTGCGACTAACATCCTTCCAACTATAACACTCGAGTGTTCTCACATGAAGAGGACATTATGAGATGATTTTTAAGATCACTACGAAGTTGTCCAACCTTTGACACTCCCATCTGCATAAATCGTCACTCTGTCTCTAGGTGGAGATTTTAGGCCGGGTTGCAATAGTGACGGAAGTAAGTAGCTCATAAAAAAGTTGCAACATATATAGGTGTGTGGAATGCCTTCTGCTTCGATTAGTCGTCTAATTTCAGCTTTCCTCTCATAAAAATGATGATCCAAGTCCGAAATTCGAGTTCTGTCCGGATCTAGACCGAATTCAGATGGAATGAATCTCTGGAAAATAACACAAGCAGTAAGTCACAAAATTACATCAATATCTACAATGTGAGTTCCTTTTTTGATCCTAGATCACTAAGGAAGTCCAGTTACGTAAGAGTATGTAAAGTTTTGAAGGGCCGCTGAAGAAAACTGATCCATGTTACCAGCATGTTCAGCCAGTTATGAAGTATCTTATCTATACTATATATATAAGAGAAATTTTGAAGAACGCCATCGTCAACACATGATATTAGCAAACTAATTTGCTCGATGCCCCCTAACTATGAAATTTATTTTTATGTACTCCTATTTTTTTGGTTGTTTATGAGGTGCTCCCTGAATCTTTTTTTTTGCAGTTTTAAACGATGAAATGACTATTGAACCCCTATCATTATTACAAACATATTAAAATATTTTACATAATAAAAAATTAGACCCCAACCCTTCTTCTTCAACCCACCCTTACCCCCACCCACCATACCTTGTCATTCTCTTACGACACTATAAAAAAACGTCATTTTCCTTATTTTTTTTAAACTCGCTCTACTAGTTAAAATCTCTCTCGATATTCACAAGTAAACATTTTTTTGTGGGTTCCTCATTTTAGTTATTTAGGGTTTTCTATATTCTCTAATTAAGTTATTTCAAGAGAGCTCCTCATATATAATCTTTTATTGTTGAACTTGATCGAATTCTTGTCTAATTTAAACTATTTTTGAAATTATTGAGTCGGGTCGAGTCGAATACTATGTCGGGTGGGGTGATGATGAAAACCAAGAAAACAGTGGTTGAAGCCGAGAAAACACCACAAAATGGTGAGTTTATGCAGTTGAGGAACAGGAGGTTGGATAAATCATATCACCCCACCCAACATCGTATTCGACTCGACCCGACTCGATAATTTCAAAAATAGTTTAAATTAGACAAGAATTCGATCAAGTTCAACAATAAAAGAGTATATATGAGGAGCTCTCTTGAAATAACTTAATTAGAAAATATAGAAAACCTAAAAAGCTAAAATGAGGAACCCACAAAAAAATGTTTACTTGTGAATATCGAGAGAGATTTTAACTAGTAGAGTGAGTTTAAAAAAATGAGGAAAAAAACGTTTTTTATAGTGCCATAAGAGAATGACAAGGTATGGTGGGTGGGGCGGGTTGAAAAAGAAGGGTTGAGGTCTAATATTTAATTATATAAAATATTTTAATGTTTCCCCCTATACTTTGTAATAATGATAGGGGTTCAATAATCATTTCATTGTTTAAAACTGTAAAAAAGGGTTCATGGGGCACCTCATAAACAACCAAAAGAATAGAGGGCACATAAAAACAAACTTCATAGTATTGGGGGCATCCAGCAAATTAGCCTTAGCAAAAATGCATTGAAACTTTTGTTATTTGGAGATTACTACAAATTTCAAGCAAAATGACTAAATTACTCTTCAATAAATCTATTATAAATGCTTGTCTCTACCCTCTTTTCAACTCAAACTCTCTTCCTCTCTCTCTGTTCATCTCACTCTATCTATCTTTCTCTCATTGCTTACTCCGCCAAAATCGTCATCTTCACTTTCTCCTTATATTTTTGTTGTTGCTCCTTTATAGTTGTTCTTTTACAAAAGTTTGAATCCTTTTCAATTTAGTTGAGTTAACACTTATTGAATTAGATGATTTTAATTTTGGTGTAATCATTTCAGGCTGAAGAATTAGAGAGTTAAGTTCTAAAGTAGCGTTAAATGGTCGTCGGAGAAAAGATTCATGTTGATAAATAGAAGTCTAATTCTTTTTTATTTTATTTTTTATTTTTCATGGTTCTTTTAGTCTTCAAATTTATTAATAAAAATTATTTGTTCCATACCCTAAAGAAATCAATATTTTCTTGTGTTTTGTACTAATTGTAATATACTAATCCAATTTTTATGGTTGTATACTTGTATCCAATCCGTGTCCGATTGTTTGTGCTAATTAATATGTAATATATATCATATCAATTGTTGTTGGGGTTGAACTATGTAACATCGATTTGATGCAAAGATAAATCGCAAAGCTAATCATGATAAATTTGAGTTTGTTGTGAATTTAAATTGATTACAACGTATTACAATAGATTATAATAGTCACTTCTAGTGCTGCAAATGAACCGGGTTCGAGCGAGTAACGGGTTACCCGGCCGGGTTTCAATTTTACCAGAGTCGAGTAATTACCCGGAAGTAACGAGCCGGGTAGCAAACCTATTACCCTCGTATCGCTCGATAAGGACACGAGCGGGTATCGAGCCGGGTTTTTTGAGCCGGGTGACGAGCGGGTGCCGGGTTACCCCTAAATTTCTATTTAAAAAGAGATATTTTAGGTTATCTGCAACAAAATTTAATTGTCGAAATGCAAATTTAGAAATTCTTTTCAATACTAGTCTTATATTGGTCAATGAAATTAATTATGGTTAAACTTTTAACATATATATTATATAAATATAAAACATAAAATATAAACGAGCGGGTTATCGAGCGGCCCCGGGTTTTTCATATCGGGTATCGAGCAAAAAAAATTACTCGAGTATCGCTCGATAAGGATACGAGCGGGTAAGGGACCCGAGTTTTCCGAGTCGGGTAACGAGCGAGTTCCGATTTACCCGGTCCTTTAACAGCACTAGTCACTCACTTCAACCTAAAAAACTTGTCTAATGATATCACTTTGATTAAGGGTAAAATAGTCATTTTCTTGAAATTTGCGGTAATCTCCTAATAAAAAAGTTTCAGTGCATTTTTCCTAATATCATGCGTTGACCATGGTATTTTTCTCAACATTTCTCCTATATAAATGCCTAAGGGCCAAAAAATGCCACATGGCGAGTTCTCATTTTCTTTAATAAATTAATTACCCTTTCATTTTTTTTTTAAAAGATGAACAAAATAAAAAAATTTGCAAACAATATTTCAATTTTCATAATTAATTAAAAAGAACTACCCATTCAATCACCATAATATTTATCTTAGTCAAAATATTTTATTTACAATATTTTTATCTTTTAACATATGAATAAATATATATGCAACAATACTTTAAGAAAAAACTATAATTTGTGAGATTAATATATTTATTATGAAACAATTTATTTGTATAATAAGATAATGTGCAAATATTTTACTATGAACAAATAACTAGTGTAAAGAAACTTCAATATGACATTTTATAATACCGGTGAATATAACCTCCACCGAACACTTTACAAATCTCTACATATCTAATGGTGTGTTTGTTTGGGGGTAAATTAGGGGGAATCGGGGGGTATTCAATAATTTTTTGTGTTTAAGAACTAAATTGATATCTAGGTAGAAAAATTTATTATCACTAATCCACCCCCATTATCACTAATTCCCCTCCCCTCCAAAGCGGATGAGAATCAAATTTTTACATTATATTTTTCCTTATTGCCCCTGATTCTCCTAGTTTACATTTATGATACGCGAATAAAAATAAAACATATTCTCCCTAAATAATTCCTTCCTCTGATTCACCCGATCCAAACACACCTCCAGGAAAAGGATTTGAGGATTCCATACAACAATATTGTCTCGTAGACTTAAATAATTAAAAGGTAGTGAAAATAAAGGAGTGTATAAAAAGAGAGTGATGAATATACCTTGATGCAGGCAGCAGTTTTGATAGCTGAAATAAGAGGTTTCTGAGATAGGAGTTGCTTCCATGCAACCGCACAAATCACCACATCCACTTGTTTAATAGCACTAATTAAACTTTCCTCCTCTTCCAATGACCCCTAAACTATAAATTATTAATCATTCATAAATTCTAAAATGTGACTATAAAAATACAAAACTCAAACCTTGACAAGTGTCACGCCAGCATTGGAGAGTGCTTGGAGCTTCAAGGACTTGTTTGGGTCGGAAAAGGCAGAATCTCTCACCAGGCCGAAGGTGGGATGGGATGCTTCTAAGCTGGCTTTCGCCAGCTCGTAACCGACCCTACCACTTACCCCGATTATCAGAATTCGACTCTTATCTTTCTTCGACTCCATTTAATTTAGGATCTGTGAATTGCAATTTTACTTTTATCATTATCATTTATAGTTATACTTGTCGTTTATACTCTGTCCAGTATGTGCGAATTTGTTATCTTTAGACAGATACTTTTTTTGTATAATTAACTAGATTAAATTAACACCAAATTCGAGCAAGAACTTCAAATTTGTAGTTTATGACAATTAAACTCGGCCAAATATTACTTATGATATGAAATCAAATCTAGCAAAGCAACAAATAAATCGTCATTAATTTAAGGACTCAAATATACCTAAAACAAACAAATTAAATTGTAAACTCAAAAAAAAAGAAAGTATTGATAAATAAAATTGTGTCAATCGAGGGTGGCTACTATGACTTTGATGAAGTGTATTTGGAAGAGTAATAAGCCATGAAGCAAAGACGTTTCATGACATCCAAGCCAACTTTCAATAACTTCAAGACTTATACTTTAATAAACTAGTAATACGTTACGTGCGTTGCACGTGAACAATAATGAAATAAATAATAAATTTATTTATATATTTATATGATACTTAACACTCATGATACAACTTATCTTTCGTCTGAGTTTATTAACAAATTATGAAATTACTTCGAACAAAAAAGATTAAAAAGCATTTGATAGTAAGGTGGAAATTCAAATACATAAAAAACAGAAACTCCAAAATTTCTGTTGTGTTTGTATAATATTTTGAAAGAATGTCTAACTTCTTACTTCTTTTTCTTTGATCAAAACTTTATTGACTTAAGTAACTATAGATTTGATTGTCTATTACTCAAAGCTTAACGCAAAATCAATTCCATCAATAAAAGTATTAAATAATTATTAGTCAATATTATATGTAATATTAATAAAGTTAAAAAGTACACGATAGAGCAAATTGAACTAACTAATCATAAATGGGCAAAGTATGATTAAACGATCCTTTATTGTTACTTCTACAATTATAAAATATTAGAGATTTGATATTATACATTCTAAATAGATAAAAATTATTTAAGGTGGCAAAGGAAATTATTGTCATATTTTAATTGTTTCAGTATATCATTACGGATTCTTAAAAAATTTATAGTTCAACTTATTGTACCTAATATTTGTTAATCTCCTCTATAGAAATCATATATGTTTAACCATTGAAGTCATCTTTATCAAGTATATTTCATATGAAATGAAAGAAAATAACAAATAAATTGGACATGTATTTAGATAATAATAAAAAATCAAACAAATTATCAATATCAACCCAATTAAAATCATACAATAAATGAATAGCTGGATAAACATAAATGTAATCGATAAATACATAAATCAAATTGTATTAAAAATATGAGCTAATCACTGTAAACATACAAAAGAATCAAATTAATTGATCAAAATCAACCTAATAGAAAATATAATCAACTTTAAGATTCGGACTCCATGTAAATATAAGAGATTTAGTTGATACTTGATATGATTTTGCTCTCATATGTATGAAGATGATGATGTTGCATTTTTGTTTTGCTTATGATTGAATCTGAAAGTCTCATAATTTATAGTTTTAGAATGATCCTTCAAAAGTGTAACGGTAAATTGATTAGTTAAGAAAATATATAGTAAACATTTCTAAAATCGTTTAATATTGTAATAGTGGATCTTTAATTCAATAAATAAGTAATTGAGTAGTAATAATGATCAATTCAATTGGGATGTTTTAGTTCATGCAATTTTAATAATTATTCAATGGTTACATTTTAATATATAGATAATAATAAGATGTAAATAATTAGTCTATATTAAAATGAGCAATATAGTCTTAGCAAAAAATGAAAGAAATAAATACTCAGTTTAATTACACTTTTGGGAGGTATATTAGTACAATTATAGATAGATATTTCAAATATGACTATATTTTATAATTTTACTTTAGATTATATTTACAAAGTCATATATATATCAATATATATTATATTAAAATTTTCTCTAGTTATGTAATTTTATTTGAAATATATGAGTTCCTGAAATTATAAATAAAACAATTCTACTACTTATTTCAAATATTTTTATATTTACATAAGAAATATAGAACTATATTGTACTTATTTTATTCAATTTGTGTTGAACATATCATTTTCTCTAACTATGTAGTTTAACTTAAAATATATTAGTTTCATAAAATTCTAAATAGAGCAACTAATTTTTTTTTTGTAACTATATGATTTTACTTAAAGTATATTAGTTCATAAAATGTAATTAGAGCAACGTACTCTTACACTTATTTAACTATTTGCATTTTGTACATAGATATATTAGTTCATAGATTTCATTATAAGAAATATAGAAATATATTTTAGTATAGTTTTAAATTTCTTTTGAATATATAAAGTCATATATTTCATTTTCTATAATGACGTAATTATTCTTCTTATATATAGTTCCTAAAATGGTTAATTGAATAACTCCTTAACTTATTTTTAAGTATTAATTGTGAAAAGAGTTAAAAATCATAACTACCACACAATTTAATGAGTTATTATTGACATGAATTAAATTACATGAATATATTTATTTATTTATACAATCTTCATTTATCATTATAGAATATATTAAAATTTTCTCTAATAATGTAATTTTACTAAAATATATTAGTTTCATAAAATTGTAAATAGAGCAACTGGAAATTTCTATAACTATATAATTGTATTTAAAATACATTAGTTCATGAAATTGAAATAGAGCTACTCGTCGTATACTTATTTTTAATATTTTACATAAAATATTAAGTCATAACTATCTTTTACTTATAGTTTTTATTTTCTTTTGAATATATGAAGTCATATATTTCATTTACTTTAATCATGTAATTTCATTTTATATATTATTTTTGAAAATAAATTATTTAATGACTCTTAAACTTATTTTTAAATACAAATTATGTTTTTTGCTGTGTTGAATATACTTATTCATATTATTCGTTTTATCTAATTATGTAATTAACTATCTATATTAGTTTATATAGATAGTTAATTGAATGAATATTAAACTTATTTTTAAATATCAATTATATTTTTTTGTTGTGTAACTTTCAAATTATGAAAATACTGAAAGTCATAACCTCCATTGAATTTAATGACTTATTATTAGTATGAATTGAATGCATAAATTTAATTATTTATTTTGTTCCCTACAATCATGTGGATTCATATTATTCGTTTTTATCTAATTATGTAGCTCTACTTTATATGTATCAGTTTATATAGATAGTTAATTGAATGAATATTAGACTTATGTTTAAATATCAATTATGTTTTTTTGTTGTGTAACTTTCAAATTCTGAAAATAGTGAAAGCCATAACCTCCATTGAATTTAATGACTTATTATTAGCATGAATTGAATGCATAAATATAATTATTTATTTTATTTCTACAATCATGTGGGGTTTTTGTCAATTTGAATATCAATTTATGACTGTCAAAGAAGAAAATCTTTTGCCATTGAAATATCATCTTCCCCATCAAATGAAACGTAATATTTTTATTATCTTATTAAATAATATAGTTGTGACCAATAATTAATGGATACAATTGGGTGAGATGAATTTTTCATTTTTCAAATTTTCATTAATATTGCTTCATAGTGTACCTATCTCTTCACCTTCTCATTAAAAGATATATACAATTGAAAAATTAAATTAATAGTAATTTGTTAATGGGAAGGGGTAAAATAGTCTTGACAAAATGTGGAAGAAACACCTAAGGGTGTTGGCTCTTTTATAAGTATTATAGATATAGATTATAGATTCAAATTTTCATTAATATTGCTTCATAGTGTACCTATCTCTTCACCTTCTCATTAAAAGATATATACAATTGAAAAATTAAATTAATAGTAATTTGTTAATGGGAAGGGGTAAAATAGTCTTGACAAAATGTGGAAGAAACACCTAAGGGTGTTGGCTCTTTTATAGTATTATAGATTATATCATATAGCAGCATATAGATATTTAAAAACATAACAAATACACCAAACCACATACAATATTTACAAAATATATGAATTCCTAAAGACCTAAACATCATAAACTCAGAAAAGCAGTAATATTTTACATTGATATGTAATTTTTTACGCCTTGAATATTCACAAAAAACCCAATTTTTAATACAGTATAGAAACACAATCCTGTATTTTTATGAAAAGAAAAAAGACAAGTACATATTAACCAATTATGCTCGTAAGTATGACCAACTTAGGAAATCCAATAATAACCAAATATACCAGTCCCATGTCCCCATTAACTATATATATATACATTGATTGATAATTTTATTCAAGTCTGTGTTGGAGTACTTTCATCGCTAATTTACAAAAAAAAATATGTGTTTCAAGTACTCAAATGTATCCTAAAACAAAGAACATTGAACCATATAGATATAGTATTCAATACTATACTATATAGCACTTAGGTTCAATAATGTCAAAAATTTCTACTTAACTTTCATCCCATATTCCGGGCATAATAAATGATTGAGCGTGTATGAGTGCATTTTGGGGGGGGGGGGGGGGGGGGGGGGTGGTGTTCTCTTTATACACCTGTTGAACAAACATGAGTTAAGGCATTAGATCGAACAATGTTAACACAATGGAGTATGTATTTTCGTTGGCAACAAACACCTTAATAGAAGCTGTTAGCATTCTTTGAAGTTTTGGTTTTAGCAACGAATAAATTGTAATGAGTGGCAAATTAACAGAAAAGCACTAGAAATAATTCATATATTCCCTTCTTTATCAATCACTTATTTTAACCTCATGGTCTATAACACCTAAAACAATTGCAAACCCAACACTCAACAAACCCAACACTCAATATTCATCACCGTCAACATATCCTGCCGTCTCTAAAGAGAATCCCTTCTAGGTGAGGTGGGTTGGGGTCGGATAATATGCCTTCCTACACAAGAAAGCTGTTCTCAAAATGATCTAAGAATAAAGTCAAGACACCATCTAATACTCCACACTTCACAATAGATTATTTGAGTAGGTAGTGTTTAGAACCATCTTAACAATTATCAACAAAAATCATACGGACTAGGCGAAAATCAACAGAACATTACATATTTAACAATTTCAACATCTAAATTCATAGCTTTCCATTAAAGTTAAAGGCTTTATACAACTACATATAAACATAAAGTACTCAATTTTAAATTAATATATTTGATCTCGAACACGGAATCCATATACTATGTCACGCTACTTTTAGTTTCAAATTAAATTTAATGAACAAAAACCATAAACATGACACGAAATTAATAAGGCATAAAATAAAAGAAACTGACAATATTAATTAGTACAAACACTAAAAATCATATATAAATTGAAATCACGAACATGTCTAAATAAAATAATAATATCAAAACTCAAAACTTGACAATCATTTCGAAACAAATCAAGTAAACCGTAACCATATCTTACATTCATTTGTTGAATATAAAATATCCCAGTGATCTTATTACCTAAAGACTCTTTCAAGCATTTTATCTAACAGTTTACAAACAAAAGTAATTAACATGTTACTTACAAAAATTTTATTGTGAATATTGACTGGATTCTTTCTCCGAATGTGCAAGGTTGCTCGTGAAATTTTGTAATATATGGTTATTGTGAATATTGACGGGGTTCTTTCTTCTTTCTCAAAAACTAGAAGTAAACATGTGACATTTATATATAGCTTAGATTAGATAAGGTGATAGTTACATTATTTCTCATGATAAAACCCACCTTAAAATTGTTCTGATATCTCTTTTAATCCATATTAAGAAATGTATCAATTTAATTTAATTGCTTGCATTTATTGTTGATTTCAATATAATATTTATGCAACTTATTGTGTCATCGATTTTTTAAAATAAACAAATGCTCTCTTCTTCTTCTTTTAATTTTACTCTTAGTCATTTATACATAAATTTTTTTAAAAAAAATAATCAAAAAGTACATTGAAAATGTAAATGACAATCAATTGGCACTATACAACTAATTGGTTGATAACTTCATAAGAAAAGGTAATAAAAAAAGTACATTATTAAAATGTAAAATTACAGTTAATAATGCTAAAAAGATTATTATTTACAAATAAAAATTAACACTGAAAAGACATAAAAAAAACCAAAGGATGTATCAATTTGTACATATTTTTTTGTAAATTAACGATGAATAACGACTACAATGCTATTACAAACAATGAATACATAAATTCCCTAACTAGAGAGTTAGAGCATAATATGAGACAAATTTGTCTCCAACAAGGTTCGAACCCATGACCACTTACATAAAAGATTGGATCGGATGTCACTAGGCTATTGAGCCATCGACATTTGTACATATTGTGCATCTTACTAATAAAACTAAATACACGAGATATAAATGTTGCATTAAATAAGATTTTCTAACATATATTATACTAAAAATACTCCTTAAATGGTTAACACGCTCTAGTCGCTTGCCCACAGTCCAGCATGTAAGAATTTGTCTTTATTTATAATTACTTTTTTGTATAATTAATTTTTATTGTTAAAATTTTGTAACATATAATAAAATATCGAAAAAAAGTTAAAGATTTTTCAAAGTAACCTGTGGGTGTTCAAGAATCAATCGTATAGATTTGAAAAATGAATTTAAGAAAATTTAAGTACATCAATATTGAATTACATGATGAGTAGTTAAAATATAAATGGAGGTTATTTTTAATATTAACAAATGTCATTTTATGATTGGTTAAAAAATATTATGGAGCTTCAAATGAAACCTCTAATTCCTCCTTTTTCATATTATATATAGTGTAAATGAAACTATATTAAGAAAGTTATGATGAATACATTTAATAATAAATTTTAAAATTTTACATAAATTATAAAATTGAAAGTAGTTTATTGTAACTTTCAAGTGTAAGTGTTAATGAGTAATAAGACGAGTATGATGATATGAATCCATTATAACAGTAACATTAAGTAGTAGTAAACTAGTAATTGTAAGAGTTCACGGGCCAATCATGAAAAAAAAATTAAGGTGTCCTTTAATAATGTAAACTGAAAGTAAAAATAATCAGCCATAAAAATATACGAATATCACAAATAAAATATAAGAATAGTTTAGACACGCACTAAAAAATACATAATCTCCACCTACTCTTGGGTCATAACTTGAAAAGGCTTAATGATATCCATATTATCATCGACCGGTAATAGCTACCCTAATAATCCTTAATAATTGTATAGCTACCTTAATCATTTACAACCAGTAGTCCAGTATTCACAACAATAAAACAACTTTGTTAAAAATCAAACAAACAATTAATAATTCAAATTTCAACAGGCACTTGAACATATAGCTAGTTTAGTACCTTATTCACATAAATGTAAATTATTATTAATAATAAAAAAAGAATGACAAAAAATTGGAGATTTGAGAATGACAAAAAAGAATGACATAAATATAAATTACGTACTAGTAGAGTGGAGGGAGGTTGAGTGATTATTGATTAGGCATTAGTTGTTTGTTGTTGGAGGGAGGAGAAGAGAAGAAGAAAATGGGCAGTCATTAGTTGTCTTTGGAGGCAGGAGAAGAAGATAAGGAGGACATCATATTGATTAGTAATGTAAGGGCATTTGCTCCAATAAGCCAATCCAATGTCTTAATAAGTTTAGTTTCAACGTCAACACGTCTCAACACGATAAGGAGGACGGACAATACATAGTCTCAACATGATAAGGAGGACGGATAATACGTAGCCTTACTCGTGTAACAACGTGAAAGCTATTTTCATATTGACTTGAGACTACTTCACAACATATAAGAACGAAACGAAAACATTGATAGAGGTCTTAATAGGAGAGAGTAGATAGTCGAAACACTTGGAACATTATTATCCATACCTTACATAAGATATTCAAGAGTACTCTTCCAAGTACAAAGTACTAAAATTCATAAATACGTTTAAATAACAGCAAAAGTTTCCCTCCCATAATTATTGTACATATTTCTCAGTATCATCATCCCCAACACTTCAACCAGTGTTGTGCAGGCCAGCCGCGATACCCTTCATCGTCAAAATGAGTGTATCCTCCAACCCTGGAGCGTAGTCACTGGTGGGGTTGAGCTTCAGTAGCTCACTTGTAGCTGGTTTGCTAGACTCCAAGACTTCCTTCGAGAGATGAGGTCTTTGTTTCACATCATAGCTCGGGTCCCGAACTCGTTTAAGAGTGTAGGCTTGCAACACGTTAAGGATTGTGATATACGGATCACGAAGACTCAATCTCTGCCTCAAGTAAGGGTCACCTTCGAGTAAGGCCCTGTGCCCAGCAACCTTCAACCAAAAAAGGAGAGTTCAATTTAATGCCTCAAACTTTATCGACACTTCGACGTTATGAAATTTCAGCTAAGCGGACAATACTCCATTCGTTTTAATGCCTCGAACTCCATTGACATTTCGAAGTTATGGAAATTCAGCTAAGTGGATAATACTCCATTCACTGAGGGGTGGTGCATATACAAATTTTAAGAGCTGAAAAAGGAATGTTTTATGTACTTACCTGGAGGACAAGGTTCTTAGTGTCTAGATAATTGGCCCTTAAGCGCGCTCCAAAAGGACGTAGCTCCTCGGCAACTAGGAGGTTGTCATACAAAGAAGCTATTTCAGGATCTCCTTTAGCAAGGACCATTTCAACCAAGTCAATTGTAACTCTAAAGAAAGGCCACTCGTTATACATGTCTTTGAGCATCTGCAGATTCTTTCCGTCCTTGTCAATAACATGTTTAATTGCAGCCCCAAAACCAAGCCAGACCGGTAGATGGAACCTCGTTTGAGTCCATGCAAATATCCATGGAATTGCTCGCAGCGATTCAATTCCCCCACTTGGTTTTCTTTTGGAAGGGCGGCTGCCAATGTTCATACGCCCATATTCTAACTCCGGTGTTGCCTGGATGCAGGGAAAAAGTGTAAGACGAACATGAAGAGACGCAAAGTTGGTAACTAAAATAGATCAAGCAGCTTTACTTTTAAGTGTAACAAGACTGATCATCTAAACATGTAAATTATTACTTTGATGGGACTGAAGATCACGCCACATATACCTTAGAGATGGTAGTAAATAATTAAGTATAGAAAGATACTTACGCTACGGAAGTACTCGACAAATCGTGGTTCCTGGAAAACGACAGAGCGATACTCCTCTGTAGCAACTACAGCCATCTCATCCATCAATGACCGCCATTCAGGCTTGGGGGAGATGGGTGGACGCATTCCATGCTCAAGGGTAGCTGCTGTGAAACGCTGAAGTGTTCTAAAGCACAAGTGCTCCTCACCAAATGACTGTTCTATAACTTCTCCTTGAACAGTAACACGAAGAGACCCAAGGATAGTGTCTGGTGGCTGAGATAGTATAGCAAGATGGGTGGGGCCCCCTCCTCTACCAACAGTTCCACCTCGTCCATGGAACATAGTGAGCTTCACTCCATACTGTTTTGCTACTTTCACAAGCTCCTCCTGAGCCTTGTACAACTGCCAGGCTGCAGAAAGACGACCAGCATCCTTGCCCGAATCTGAATATCCAATCATAACTTCCTGTTTTCCATTCATCCGGTTGCGATACCAATCTATTGAGAATAGTCGAGCGACTGCAGCTGGTGCAGCCTCAAGATCAGCAAGCTTTTCAAACAGGGGTACAACCCTAAGTGGAGTTTTGACATTGCATGCACGTTGTAACAGTTCAACAGCCAGCACATCTGACGTGGCAGTAGCCATCGAGATAACATAAGCACCAAAATTATCAGGAGGTAATTCAGAAATAACTTGGAGAGTGCCCAAGACATCTGCAGTTTCTTCAGTTTTTGGAAGATCTGGACCAAATAGAGGTCGTTTGCCTTTAAGTTCAGACAATAACCATTCCTGCCTCTGTTCCTCAGACCATTCCTTGTAGGAACCTATCCCTAAATACTGCGTGATAGAATCTAGAACATCAGTGTGCCTATCTGACTCTTGCCGAATATCAAGTCTCACAAGTGAAAGTCCAAATGTCGAAACTTGCCTAAGAAAATCAAGTAGGCTTCCATCTGCGATTGGCCGATCACCACATGCACACAAGGATTGATAACAGAGCTCAAGAGGTTCAAGGAACTGGTGGAAGGAAATAAACAATCAGTAAGAGTAGATGCTTACATAAACATACTAGCGCTATCACGAAGTAGATGTGTACAATCAGTAAGAGTAGATGTGTACATAAACATACTATCACAAGTTTCAGTATAAAGTGAGGCTAATAGTGCTGACATACAAAAAATCAATTTCAATGATCAAACAACTAATTATTTAACTGAACGAACCTCTTCGATATTGGTGAATGTCGCATCTTCAGGTATATCAGAACTTCCATCGGCTAATAGCAGACGAGCACGTTCGCGAGTATTATACAGCTTGTCCCTCACATCACCAAGAATAACTCGATATGGCTCATTTGGGGGAATTTTCTTCCAAAACTCTGTATAAAAGGATTTGAAGGGTAAACAACTGAGCAAGTAAGATAACTGCTGAAATTTCTCTGATTTAAAATGCATATCAAATCAACCACGTAAATCTAAGCCTTATGCCATTAAGTGGAAATGATAAGCAACCCATTATTACTACTTTAGATCTAGGAGGAACCAGAAAACATTTGATAGGCAAGCATGATGATTTCAAGTTAAGAGCTATACAGATTGGATGCATCAGAAAAGCTGAAAATCAAAGCTAAAGAGAACACTTACCAATAAAGTGCTTTGCATCTCTCTTTGACGAGCGATGAAGTTCATCAGCACGAACACGTAGTTCATCATTGCAACGCCACATCGAAAGCTGTCAGAATAACATAATAACAGGAAGTGAATAAGATTTGGAACAGATCCATATCCATATAAGATGAAAAGTACAGATGAAAGTGGTTTTCACCTCAAACATTAGATCTTCTATCTGGGAGTAGTACAAATTTGCAGCCATCATTCTAGCAAGTAAGCAAACATCCCTCGTGACTTCAGGAGTAACCCTGGGGTTGCCTGCGTCATCAGGAAACACTTAAGTGCATTATAAATAGAATAAGGGAAAAAAAAATTGTTTCATATCTCAAGAAAGGTATTACTGAGCTCTATGGTCAACTTGAACAAACTCATACAAATTGAAAGTTATAAGTAACTATGTGGTTTGGAGGACACAGAAGTATGCAAGTCTTCCTTGATATATTATTTTTACTTGGTTTATCATAGTCCAGAAGCTGAACAGTGACCCTTCATTATTTTTTCTTCTTGAATCATGCTTAAATAAACAGCAATAAGTTTTTCATGGGATAAGGCATAAGGGTAAGTACCATCACGATCTCCACCCATCCAAGATGAAAATTGGATTAATGGGGCATTATAAGGAACACGCTCATTTATTCCAACGTTCTTGAGAGCAGTGTCAACACGGCGTAAAAATTTTGGTACCCCCTTCCATATTGTCTCATGAAAGTAACTCATTCCTGCTCTCATCTCATCTTGTGGTGTAGGCGGATTTCTTCTTATTTCATCAGTTCGGAAAGCTGCTTGTATCTGTGTAAGAACAAGATGAAATTACAAATAATCAATTAAACACATTAACAGATACAAGGATATCTAGGGAAGGAAAATCCCTGCAACATGAAGCTGATGTATAAGATACAATTTTGTCAAGTTGTGGCCATTTACAGTTTCAAATGCATGATTCTGATGATATGTTAACAAAAAGTAGGTAAGGTGAATCCCTTTCATTATTATATTACATTCTTCCACCTCTCAAGATTATTCTCAAGTCAAAAGAATATCATCTATATCTCCATTTCTATCATTGCACTTGCACTAGTCCACAATTGTATCAAGTTTCTAGGAGTCTTTATACACACACCCCTCTCTCATCCTTGTTCTGGTTATTATTGTGTTTATCATCTCTGGAGCCTAAATCTACGTCTGATCTGATCTGACAAGTTCATACCACAAGCACCTCATAAGCTCGAACTTAGGGAAACTCAAAAAAAAAGGAAAAACAATTTGGAAGGAGGAAGTATATGACATAAAATTTGAGACAGCAATACATTTGAAGCAAAAAAAAAACGGAAAATAGTATGAGATCATATAGCCTCAGCAAGGAGCAGACACTGACGTATATCGAGTAAGGGTGTTTAACGTATGGCCGCATACATGACGAGCAAGTCAGTTAAAGAACTTGCAGAACAGATGTCTTCATTGTTATTTTTATAGAAAATCCATTAAATCGTGAAACATACCTCTCTTTGAAGAGCTTCATCTAGCTCCTGCTTCTCATCAGGAGTAATATCTTTAGCATATAACTGAGTCAAACAATTCCGAATTCTGCAACAGAGATCAGAAAGCTGAACATTTGATGCAGGAGAAAAAAAACAGGAAGCAGAATTTCATGTCACCAAAGAGATATACCTCCCATGCTTCTGAAGTAAAGATCTGCGCACAGATTGAGTTGGGTGTGCTGTAAGTACCAAATCTACAGTCTGGTTCTTCAGACTATCAAAAATTTCTTGAGCAGTCTTCTTCGTGTGGGCCACAAGCTTCTTGAAGGTCTCTTCAAGATCAGACTCAGTTGTTGCAGAAGCCTCATCAGCAAAATCACCCCGTTTTAGCTTTATCCTACGCCTGTGGGCTATTTGCACTTCTTCTGCAAGATTGCCCAAGTTAAGCATATTTGAAAAGGCTTTTGCTACTACAATTGAGTCTCCCGCATCCAAACTAGTAAGAACACTGCCAAGCTCATCCAGTTTGTGAAGGTCACGTGTCCCTTCATACTCGGCAGAGAGTTCATAGCATTCTTGAACCTTCAGTGAATAACATAAAAAAATTATAATGTCAAGTCTTATTCAGATTGTCTCAGAATATAAAAGCATGTTTGCACCAAATATAAGTACGGTATTTGCTTAAGCTCAGAAGAACTGGTAATTCAATACGAAGTCACAGAAATTATACCAAGCAGAAAGACATTTATTTTGCAATCTATAGTAAGGCCCTTTTGCCAAATAATGTGCTAAATACAAATCACAACATGCATAGTCCAGATATAAATTATCACATGAGACTTATTTCTAAGTGGTCATCAGTACATGAATGCAAAGATAACTGATTTCCTGAGTACAATAGCAGAAGCGCAAACGAATCAAGCTTATTCCAGTCAACCGATAGGTTCAAATAGATCGAATTCCTAGCTTCCATTTCAGAAGTATACCTAGTGGCTAGTAAGAGGCCAAGAAACCTTCAAAAAACTAAGCCTTATTATTATTTGGATGCTTTTTTCATCTCAAACAAGTGTAATAATGAACAGTCAAAGTAAGCATTAACCCACTTACGTACAAAACTAATAAATTAACTAACAACTGAGTCATTCATTGGATCTGCAAATGACCACTAAACAAACAAACACTAAACAATAATATGCTTCAACTGATTGAGTAAGACAAAAAAATACCAACTTTATTCATTCCTGATAAAAATAATGAATTTTGTACTACCCAATCAAAATATTACAAAAATGTACTATTGACAATAAGATGATGATATACCTCATCCCACCTACTCAATAGCACATAAATACAGAATTAAACAATGCAATTGTAACATAGACCTTCTTCTCAATCACCTAATTGACAAATGACCATCTTAATAATATTTTTATACTTAAATCAATTGGTCGTAGATGGATGTATACGAAAGTATTAATCAACCAATGTGCGACACTTTTTCAATACCCTGTGGCCTCCTCACATGTAAACCAACCCACTTGAACTACATCTACCGGATTTACAGGTCTCCCTAACCAAGGTTCTTATACCATGTAAGAATCAGTGGTGTCCATACTAAAACCATACTTCACTGAACAACTAATATATGGGGCATACAACACCTCCCGCACATGTAATCTGATCTAATCAAACGCATATACGGAGTTTATACGTGTCCTAACCGCGTCTGTCTCATCATACCATGTTAAGAATCGATGGATGTACATACTGAAACCATACTTCAATGAACAATAAATACAATCTATATCAAACAAAAACAAAACCACACAAAAAAGTCAAAGAGTTCATACAGTTTCTCTAATGTCTTCACCATGCAAGTCCTGAAGAATATCAAGAAACCGATCCAACAAAAGGGCATCATACTCCACAAGTTTATCATCCTCTGAAACTTTCTTGGGAGCCAAAGCCCTCAATTGTGCATCAATTGATCCCATTTTCTGCAAGCTTTTGCTTGCCATCTTCCTATTAATATACAAACAAATCACCACAAAAAAAAATTAAAATTAAAATTCAATCAACTTTTTTCAAGATTTCCAGCAAAAGTTCACGAGATTTGTACCTTTTATCAACTAGAATTCACGGGCACTGATGAAAAACAGAGGCTAAATATATATTACAAAATTTGTAAATTGGTTATAACAAGAAATAGTTCGGAAATTTTTTTTTTTGGATTTGTTTTCTTAATAATGTTTAGTTGAAACCTGGAAGTATGCAAGAATAATTTTCAGGTGTTGGGGAGTTTTATGTGTGTGGTTTGTACTCAGTAGTAGTCTACTGAGATTTGACTTCTTTTTATAGAGAAATATTATCCCTATTTGCGATGGACATTAATCTGTAATCCCTAATATATCGCAAAGATAATATGTTTGTAGTAATCATTCAAACGGAACATAGTTTCGAAATTATAAGATTAAAAATTATTTTGAAAGAATTAAAAAAATGTTGTAAAAGATTAAAAATTCAATACAAGTGATATATGTTAAAAATGTGAATAAATATAAATATTATGAAAATATATATAAGTATGAACTAAACTAAAAATAAAATAACATATTTTGAAAAAAATGAGCATTAAATAAGATTTAGAAAAGGATTAAAAATGTATATATATATAATATCAATTAATATTATTTGTAAAAATATCTAAAAGTTATATATATATATTGCAAAAATGAGTATGAAGTAATTATACTAAAACAATATATAAAGTTATATTTTCTCTTTATTTTTTTAAGAATGAAAATTTCTTTAGTTACTAAGTTCTAACAAAAATTGAAAACTTAAACTTGAAAAGAAATTGATTTCAGAATTCTAAATATATCACCTACAATATAGACATAATATCTTTTGTAGTAATCATTGTCATCTGTCGAAGTTATTTTTCGAACATGGTTCCGAAATTATAAAATTAAGAAATGTTCTAAGAAACATTAAAAAATGTTATAAAAAAATTAAAAAATCAAGACAAGTTATATATGTTAAAAATGTGAATAAACATAAATATTATGAAAATATATATAAATATAAACTAAATTTGAAAATAAAATAAAAAGATATTTATTTAAAATATATATAAATATATTAAAAAAGTTATCATAGTAATCAATATCACAGGTAAATAAATTTTAAATTAAGAAGACATTTATCTTATATATAATTGGAGTTTTATAAATTATTCTGAGCTCCATGTTCTCTTTGATTATACGGTAATAAAATATGTATTGTAATGTAAAATAACTACACGTATGTATCATCAAATATATTTTACCTTCACTTTCTTTTTTAAATGACTTTGCGAAAATACTATATTATATTGTACATCAAATTTAGGTTTAGTTAAGATGAATTAAATAATATTATTACATAAAATATTATATTTATTTACTACACATATGTATCATCAATTTCATACAAACTAGACTGTGCACAAAAATCTAGTAAAAATAAACACAACAAGAGTTAAATGATATCGAACCTCCGCTAATAAAGTAAATTAATATGATAGTATATATTAAAGAAAGTAGTTGATCCGTTTAATTTTTAGAATTAATATCAATTATATAAAGAAATTTTAAAAAAAGATAATATTATGGAATACAATAAATTTCTTGAGAACATATTAGTAATTTTAGTTTTATATTTATTGAAGAACATTAATCATATCTAACTATAGAAGAGTCATCTATAGATTTCATGCAATAACATTTTGTTTTATGGCAAGTTACATTATTTAATATTTACATTCCGCCTTATTCGATTTAATTTCAATTAGTAAATTTTATAATCTTATTATATTTCAGGATTTCATAACTTGATTTGGTATTCATAGTTTGATAATTGATTGTAGTGATACTCGTGAACAAGAAGAAAAGGACTCGAGCTCCGTGTAATATGGTACGAGTACATATAAATTGCTTTTGTCATGCCATAACTAAAGTCAATTCAGTTAGCCTAGAATTTGGAGATTCTTGAAAGCCATATGGAATATTCTTATTTGAAAAATCCATGCCCAATAACGTACAAGGCCATGTTTGGCTTGAGCCTTGAGGTAGTAAATCATATATTAAATTCAATACTTCTAGCCTAGTGGTACTGGACCTGAGTCTCTTTCCCAATAGGTCTCGAATTTGTTATCGCAAATTCAGGAAGCGAAGTTAATTGGAGCATCAGTCAGAGAAGACACGTAGTTGTTTATTTGGAACTTAGACTCTCATTTGTTTAATTTAGAAACGTATTTCATATAACATGATTATTTGTAACTTTTATCGTTTGAAAAAAAATACTCCAAAAGAAATATGTTGAGGAAATATATTTATGTAAGGAGAACGTCTACGGTTCATTAATGGTACGGCTCATTATTTTCATTAATCTACATAGATAATTGTTCTCAATGTAAAAATGGTACACTTTACTAGATTGTATTATTCTAAGATGGTACAAATCAAAAACTCCAAAAAAGAAATGTTTCAAAGTTATTTTATACACCGGTTTAATATGTGTACCAAAATTTGTGAAACAAATTGATACAAATTACCTAAAATGCAAAAATAAGTTTAGATAATTCACCTTAATGATAATTTTTTTTAGAAAATGGTAGGTATTACCTAAAATGTATCGAAAAAAGAAGAAACTTCATTATAAAATGGTACAATTGACATTTCTTATAGTTAATAAACCATTACTGAACAAAAAACTTAATCACATATATAAATGGTTAATGACATGTTTGGTTATATGCTTAAGAACGTTCACCATTCGATATGATCACACATGTTGAGAAATAACTTTTTCAATCACACGTGCTTTTAAAAATGTGCCTCTTGGTTGTTCAGTTATAAGCGATTTAGAGTTGAACTTTTTGGACAAATTGATGGGGTATAATTGTAAAAAACTGATTTTGAGGTAATCTTTTAATTTTTGATAAACTCCCTGGCCCAATATTTTATGTTTGGAAGTACTCTAAATAATATGCAATTAAAGATAACAATATTACTTATAAATAAAATACATCAAAATTAGTTTTAGACAATTTTATTTATGTTAATTTGTTGAAAAGAGTCGAACTTGATAAGTCATTATAATGAAAGTATATCAAGTAGTTAAACATCGACCACTCGTTGAGACCGATTCTATCTTCATAAATTTCATGATAAATATTCATACGAAGTTTTGTTATAGCATGTATAACAACTTTCGGTGTAAGTGGTCAACCATGCAAATAAACATCCCATGAATTAGTTTATTGACCTCCCCAATAATAGTGGAAGGATCAGTACACATCCCCTCTAATTGTACATGCTCTCTTAGCAACACCCTATTTTAGTTCCACCATTTGTTCATATAATCCATTTTTTAAATTATGTGCGATCAAATGGTGAACATTCTAAAATATAAGTATATGACAGAATCTGTCATTGACCCCAAAAAATATTTATAAAGGTTTTGCTTGGACGATATTTGGATAGTCCTTGTCTTGCTTAGCGAAAAAAGGTTTGCACACGTCACCTTTCATTTACACATGTTTCATTATGTCTCATTAGATCACATATGTTTTTTTATCATATCACATGGCTATCACACATGTTTTGATATGTTTCATTTGATCACACATGTTTCAAAAAAGTTTCACCTAATCATTCCATTATTATGATATTAAGTTTGACTTGTTGGGTCAAATTGGTAGGGGTAAAATTGTTGAAATACATTTAGTGAGATAATATTGATTTTAATTTATTTTCATTTTTTATAGTACTACAATTTTGGTTTTGGATTTGAATTTTTAAAAATGGTCTGTACATAAGTACTCACCCAATAAATTAATAAAATTTAAAAAGTATTTTTGAAACATATCTTAGATAATTTTGCCCCTGTCAATTTGCCTTGAAAAGTCAAACTTAAATATTTAACGAAACGTTCCGCTAAACCTAATTCTATCTTATTATGTGCAATGTAATGTCTAATGTTCAAAAAGTCATATGACATCTTTTTCATTTTTCTCAAATTTATTAAGAGCAAATGGCTTCATCGATCACTCACGTTTGTTAAAAAACACTAGTCGATCACCCTCGTATGACTTTGTATACTTTCGATCACTCATCTTAGGTATTATGTATACTTTTGGTCACTCAAACATTTTTTTGGTACAACTCTTGATTTTTCGAAATTTTTAACATTTTGGTAAGGATATTTTAGTCATTCTCTCATAATTTTATCATGAAAATGTAGAGTACAATGGAAGTTAATGAAAGTTAGTTGATGTAAGTTAAAAAATTATGGAAAAATGACTAAAATACTCTTATAAATATGTTAAAAATTTCGAAAAATTAAGAGTTGTACCTAAAAAATGTGTGAGTGACCAAAAATATACATAATACCTAACATGAGTGATCGAAAGTATACAAAGTCATATTAGGGTGATCGACTAGTGTTTTTTAACAAACGTGAGTGATCGATGAAGCCATTTGCTCATTTATTAATTTATATTAGTTGTTACTTATTTAAATAGAATCTTATTAAATCTAAGAAAAATTTAAAATTATTCTCATATCTCATTTTAGAAATATATTAAATATTTTCATTCACTATCTGAATTTTCTCTTAATCTAATATAATATTTTTAACAACCAAATATATTAAATAAACAAAATATTAATTACATGTATTAATCGTGAATTGTAGCTATTATGCAATAATGAATATCAATATGCCCAATAAATTCACATGCACAACACAATGGGCGTTGAACCATATGCAAGAGTAGGTATCAATCAAATTTAGAACATTTAATTAATTATTTTCTTGGAATCTCATTTATCAACCATCCAAATATCTATGGGCGGAATAAAGGAGGATGGATTAGCAAAGAGAAGTACAACTTCACTATTGTTATTATATCAAATTATTCGTGATAAGAGAATCATTAGAGGTATATATATTAGCATGTACTTTGAAGAAGTGGTAATTAAAAATCTTTGTTTTCTGGTTGTTGAATAGAATCTTATATGATGTCACGTTCTTCACAATGATATATATATATAGTAATTAATACTATCTCTCGATATTTTTTATTGTCGTTTTAGCTTAAATTTTTTGCTTATAATTAAATGTTATTTTAACATATATACATTGTATTTTTATATATTAAGTGAACTTTTTAAGTAATTTTTCTATCCAAATTATTGATAAGTCAATGTATAATTTTAATTAATTGTCATTATATATTTTTAAATGTATACTTTTTACTACTTTTGATTTTCTTTTTTTAATTATTCTATGTAAAATGGTTAAAATAACAATAGCTAATACAAATAGGGCTAGTGTCAATTAAATTATTCAATTCATGAATGTTGAGTGGACATGATATATAAAAGAAAGTGAATGAAAAGTGATAATAACCTATAGCATCTACTTGGAAATATTCCTAAAAGAGCGGATCTTGAGACACTCTTTCCTTTGTAACTGAAGGCTTGATGGAGACCTGAAATTCACTGGTTCGTTTGTACGTTTTTTTGGGCTTCATCCGTATAGTTCTGAAAATATAATCACTAAACTTGGATTGGCGTCCATAAAGTGGGTTAAATCTCCTTCAGTGGTACGAATTTGGTATTAAGATATTACTCTCCGTAATTTACAGCGAACCTATACTGACTTAAGCACCAGAGTATGGTTGAATCCCGACCAGTCGACCACACTTTCATACGACAAATCCTTCAGACTTTGGACATTCGTTGTCTCCTAAATCATCCGGACATGTACATAAAGGGATTTCTAATAGGACAATATCTACTAGACAAACATAAACACCGCAAAATTATGAACTAAACATTAATTATCTTTTACACCTGAGAGATTAACCAGGTCCGATGAACCAAAAAATCCTCATTTATCAAGAGTTCTATTCCATATCTAAATTGACAAGCCAATATTTAATAATTATATATAACAATATATTTCGAGTAAGGTTATTATCCAATTATATTGTGTACTCAACTTTTCTATACATAACCAAGTGTTTGAGTTAGTGGAGTCTCGTTCAGTCATTCTCTCATTGGCCATAGCCATTAGAAAATTGGTTTAATATCAACGGTCAACTCCCTCTTTTAATTTTTAGGACTTCATTTATTTTATTTGCTTCAATTTTCTCCATAAACAAGACATGGTCTAGTGAACAACGGACTGGCCTCTGGTGGACCATGTGGGCTGTGGCAATCCACTCAGTGTCCATTACGGTCTGGTCCAATAGCATTTTCGTCTATTTGGGTGATTGGCTAATTTCTCATTATCGAACTAGTTTACTTATGCATTGTTACAAAGTTTAATTTCTCCCACTTGTACAAGAAGTTTTATGATCACAGCAATTATAAACTAAGAGATGTATTTTAACAGTCGTTGTGCAAGAGAAGGGATAAACAGGGCATAAAATTAGAAGCAATTTCATTTTATAATATTTCAATAAAATATTATCACTACATGAATTGAAATCATCGATGTGAAGATTCTCAACGATTTATTAGTGAAAAAATGAAAAATATTATCTAGACGGATGAATAGATTGAACTTTAAACAATAACGATTAAATATTACTGTCGTAAAACAAGTTGTATTTTATATTTCCAATCATCACCTTGTCACTTTGATATCAGCATGGTGATTGGGATGGAGACATTCTAACATCGCGATTCCAAATTCGTATGAGGTCAGCACACAAAAAAAATTGGTTTGTATCACTTAATCCTCTTCTTTGTAAAACTGCTACTAAAAAAACATAATTGGTCAATCAATGAGTTTTGAAAAAGTATTATATAGTGAACTTTTATTTTTGAAGCATTAAAGGAGTAACTGCCCCACTGTCACTTAGTTCATCAACCAGGTGGGGAGATGTCGAACAATCTTAGTTGTCATTTAACAATGAATCAGATAGATACCAACATTATATTACAAAATGAGTTGTCAAAATAGTGTTAGACGATAACACATGAAGACGACGATGGCTTTCATATGCTTGTGGCATTTAAACAAAGTTTTTAAGGGAAATAAAATGTGTTTTAGGTATAGCTCAACTGATAAAGAGTTAGAGTGTTAATAGTTTACAGTCTCGTTTCTTTATATAACGCGGATTGGATTTATATAAAGAATTAACTTTGTGTTGGAATTGGTTTAAAAAAAAGTTCTAGTCCCCTCCTTCTTATACTTCAAGATAGAGTGCGTGAGGACGATTAGGATGACGGTTTGATCCTATTTTCTTTAAGAAAAGAAAACGTAATAAAAAAAGTGCATTGAAAATGTAGAATGACAATTTTAAAAATTATTTAGTTGATTGATAATTTAAATTAAAAAATAAACAAAAATGCATCTAAAATGTAGAAATATAATTATTACACTAATATAATTCCTATTTGAACATATAAAAAAGTTAAACTAAAACGATAACTAAAAAAAATGAAAGAAACCCACCTATAAATTATGATCTTCATCAAATGTAACTGGATGGGGACTCCATTTAATTAATATACGTAGGCCAGTCTATCAGAAACATCAAATTTAGCATTTAGCAAAGTATTGATTCTCATAATAAGTTGAAGATTATAAATATTTAATTATGAATTAAGCATGCCTAATATACATATTAATATAACACAAAAACGCATCACATGCTAAACGTATCAATGGTGCCTTTAATTAGGAAAGAAAAAAGAGAGCAAAGATTCTTTCTTCAAACCCATTATTTTACTTAATATTCTTTCTTTTTCCATATATTTAATTACTCATCAACTAACAAATAATTGTACGTTTGGCATACATAAGTACTTGCCTATGTTCTTAGCTCTTTGCTGGCATTTTTCAAGAAGCTTTCATCGTTCAAGGTAACTCTCCATTTTTCTCCATTTATAGGCTGTTTGTTTAATGATTATTATTATATGTTACCCACTTATCTTCCGTCTCGAAAAAATTGTCAAGTTCAAATCATAATAGTTTTTATTTTTATTAAGACAATATTTTTTTAACATGTTATATATTAACGTGACTTTGATTCACATCAAAATAGTAGTATATATTATGCGAGGTCGTTGGATCATTTAATATTAAATTAGACAACACTTTAGATATGTTGTTTATTACATGAAAGAGTGTATGTCGGCATTTATGTTTATGAAACGTAGATTGGATCTTGGTGACGGTGGTTAGATAGGAAATAAAGTCGATAGATAATGCATTGGAATTCGTTTTATATTTGGTTTGACTTTCAGGGTAGTAATAATGAGACTGCTATAAATGAACTTGTTAAAGTTTCTTCATCTTGTGATCTTTTTTAGGAGGAGAGCATTAAACGTGAACCCGTCCTACGTTGAATATGTCAAATTATACTTTACAAGACGTCGATTATTAATATAGGATAAATTTCGTTAGTAACTTTAGTTTTAGGGAGTTGGGAGACATAATCCTAGGTGTCAAGATTCAAGAGCTTTTAAGGAACATCCTTTCCAGGTAAATAGGTAATGATTTCACCAACCATTTGTTGTTGTTAACTTCCATTTTATGGTGTGTCGGTATTTCTTAAGCATATGGTTGTCTTTTTATTATGATGTGTGTTTGATCTGTATCCGTCAACATTTCCCAATGCCTCTTAACGCGCTCCCGTCTAGGCGGGGTGAACGGGGGGTTTGTTACCGCAGTCTTACCCCTACCCCTATGAGGAGGCTGTTTCCGAATTGACTCAAGAATCCTAAAGTTCATAGTATTGTACAGATATAAGAGGTTATAGGTTGCTTGCCAATTGAATGGAGCAAAAGAAACTGGATTTTGAGAGACCTTTATTATCAGCAAGACGCTTCACATCAGGGGCAGCAATCGAAAATGGTAGCAAATGGAAAGTTAAAGATTCTGTCAGAAGCGTGCGTCGTCGTCCTCCTGTATACAAATCTGAACTGAAGTCAGGACCGGTGAGTACTCCAGGAACTGTGCCTTTTGAGTGGGAGCAGATCCCAGGAAGACCTAAGGACGACGAATCAAGATTAGCGTTGTGTGCTGTTGGAAGTTCTGAAGTGCCAAAGCTTCCTCCTGGGAGAACATCAAGAGTTGGCCAACAAAATTTTGATAAGCCTTCTGTAAATCCTGTAGTACACGGAGACGTAAAAGTAAGTGTTCGTGGTGACTTATGTAATGTTCAATCTTCAGACGAGAATGTTGAACGATCCAGGAGTTCCAGTGATGGAAAGGAGGATACTGGAAATGAGGATGAGGAATTTGTAGATGCTCTTGAAACACTCTCGAGAGCAGAGTCTTTACTTATTAATTGTAGTCTCAGTGACTTGATTGGGTTGGAGGAACAAGGTGGAAAAGTTTCCCCAGGTTCGCTAATTGATTCCCAAACTCGAGATTTTATGATGGGTAGGTTTCTGCCTGCGGCCAAGGCAATGGCTGCGGAATCACCTCAAAGTGCTTCAAGGAAACCGCCTACTCATCATCAACAATTGAGACAACAACATAAGATGGTAAATAAAGATGCGCGGCCTCAACTTCGCTATGGGCCAGATTTTGCTGTAGAATGTTTGCAACGCAATGAGGATGGAGATGAAGAAAGTGAGGCCGACTTTGATGAAGAGGTACATTTCCATGGAAAAGTCTGCTGTTTACTGCCTAGTCTTGGCTTTCGAAGCTCATTTGGCCTTTTAAATCCATTACCTGGAATGAGTATGTGCAGCAGTGCACCTATGCCTCCGGGCAGAAAATCACAGACCATGGCATCTTGGTCTTGCAGTGAAGCTGATAGGAAGGTAAGGTTTTCACTCTCAAATAACATTAACACGCCCCAAAGCGTTTGAAGAGGCTCCTGCCTAAGTGAGGTGTGTGGGGGATGGGGGTTCAGATAGAGCGCAGCCTTACCCCTGTGATAACAAATAGGCTGTTTCCAAATTGACCCGAGAGTTGAGTGCTAATACTATATATTGCACTATCTACGAGTCATTAGATGTTCGTTTTTAGTGTAACTTGCACATTCTAACTTTGCAGCACTATTTGCTTAATACTGGTATACAGGTACCATCAGTTGGTTTAGAGACATCAAAGCATCAAGCAAATAGGAAGGCTTTGGAAACCAATGATTCTCCAAGTTTGAGTAAAGTAGATTTGCCTAGTTTCAGGGAATTAATGGCTAAAGAGAACCAATCCAAGGATTTGGGCATAGGAAGCCCTGTAGCCGAGAAAACTGTGTACGTCGATACAGAAGATAATGTGAGATCTCCGAGAGTAAGAGCTTGTGCTTCTGATGCTAATGGGCAAAGAGAACTTCAAGCGAAAAAACAGGGAATTGGTATCGAGAATAGGAACCAACCCCGCGTTCTCAATTCTACACTTGCAGATACTGAGAAATTGAAGCTCATGGAGAAAGGAGCTAAATCAGAGCCTAAATTTCAGATACCAGACTTTCATAAAGTGTCATTCAGAGGTGATACAAATCAGAAAACCAGAATATCAATGCAAGAGCCATCAGGCCGCGAGCAAGATATCCTCAGAGATTCAAGGATGCCTGTAGAGGAACCTACTAAGAAGCTAATGCGCCCAAAGGAAGCCTGGAAATCTAATGATCCAAAAATTTACTCAGAGTTACCAATTCCCCCGGCTTTACCAAAGTCTCCTTCAGATTCTTGGCTTGGTCGCACACTGCCTTCCATCTCCACAAAGAATACATCGGTACATTCACATCAAGGAACTTGGGTATCTCCCAACTACCAGGCGTATAAACCAAATTCTTCAGACCCCAAGTGGGAAACAATGGTTAGAATGACAACGATGCAGGACAAGCATTTGCGCTTCAGTGAGGTACTACATTTTACGTTGGTCTGTATGTTTTCAATAGGGACATTTTTTTCTAAAATATATCAATGTGTCCTTATCGGTTATCAACTTCTCTAAAATCATATGTTTCGTTTTCCTGCAGGACCGTTTAACAACTATTCCAGAACTATAGATTTCTCCAGTCTTGGGCCACCTTCATATCTACTGATCTGTTGATTGATTTTGAAGAAAAAATGTGTATAGTTACATTCTTCAATTGTAAATGATTTTAATTTGTTCTCCATAAAATGTTGCATCACATGATGGTTTGTTTTAAAATTGTTGCATCGCATCATTCAAAGGAATGGAAAGATGATTTCCGGCCAACAATCGACATCACATGCACATTTCATGTCTCATTTCTGAACACATAACTACGAACTCTCTCACTTGTAAGCGCTTGGGATCCCCTATACAAAATGTCGTCTCATTCTTTATAAAACCGCACGTGAAAACTCCTTAGTTCCACCTAACAAGACATTGTGTTGGCTAAGACAACAGGAGGTGCAGTTTTGAAAAAAAGTTAGCTTGTAAGCACAATTCTTGCATATAATTGTAAGGTCTATGGTATTCCTGGATATAAAAGGATATAATAAGGCCTAAGGTGAGGTCAGTAAATTAATTTGTAGATTATATTTACAATTCAAATCGCCTAACTATGTTCTGATAGCAACTTTTATTGTAGCACTAAAACAGAATGTTCGAAAAACTTAACCCAGCCCTTGACAAATTGCTTGCTCCCAATTTAAAAATACCAGCAAAACTGAATCTCTTTTACGGTTTAATTACTCGTCCCTTGTATTGCCCTCTCCGTATCACGAAATCATCAGGTGGCTGATACTCCTCCAACCAAGCCAATCCAGAGAATGTCTGACCATCAGCCTCAATTTCGCCTTCATCAAGAGCAAATCGAAGAATTAGAAATCAAGCTTCGATAGGCTGCAAGTACTTAAAGAGAATGACGTAGAGGAGTTCATACCTGGTAGATCTCCTGTCAAGGGTCTCCGGTAATAAGTACAATGTCGTCCTAGATCAGAATTGTAGGGTGGAGAGAGGATGTCAAATATAGCACAAGGGGTTATGGCCTTAAAGCAATGGATGTTGCCACCACTAGTGGGGTAAAGAATAGTGGTTCCACATGGAGCTGTCATATCACAATCTTTGACCACTTTTGCAGGTCTTGCAGCTGAAAATCATCCCAAAATTGTCAAGAACAGGAAAAAAGAAGAAACAAAAAGGATATGAAAACGGTTGACATACTCATGTATTCATCCCGAACAGGAGAAAATAAGAAAAACGAACTTAAAAGTAACGGGGTAAAAATAACGAAAGATATAAAATAAAGTATAATGCCATATTTTTCAGTTGATCAGCAATCATGCAGTCTCTTGCTGTATAAACTTCACATATACTTCACTTTTACCTTCTCAACTCCAAATTTTTCCCGTTCAATGCAGTATAAAGTAAACAAACGGAGGCGAAGATAAGTTGGTTAGATGTTAGTTATCATACCAGCAGTGATGTCTGTGGAGTCTTCTTCATTAAGGAGGCCTAGGGATAAGAAATTTGCATTCGGGTCAGTGTGGAAAATTTACAGGGAATCATGTGCTAGAAATGGAAGGAAGACTAAGGAATATGTCCTACTTACTTTTATCCCTATAGAAGAAGTTAACCTGAAATTACATTTTCTACTTGCACGAATAATAATTTTTTTCACCACATGTGTTAGGAGGAAATTATGTAATCAAAGCCTTTAAGTCCTGAGAAGTGGTACTACAACTACTTCGAACATTGCTCTTATAGTTAAGAGCTACATATGAGAAAAATATTGAAACTTAAGAGCAGAGTTTCACGAACACCTGGATATCACTCTGTGTTTATCATCAGAGCAATATAAAACAAAGTGTAACATTTGAACAACAGGATTTTAATCATGTTAGTTCAAGAATGAGGAGCAAGAGATTTTATTGTCAAGGGGCTGTGTGAAAACACACTTTAACGACAAGATGCCCCAATGCCTATGAAGAGGCCCCCACCTTAGCGGCGTAAGGGAGGTCGGATAGTATAGTACGCAGCCCTGTGGTAACAGGGAGGTTGTTTCCAAATTGACCCAAGAGCGAAGACGGAAACACTATCTACTACTTCACAATTGATAACAAGCGTAGAAAGAGGTTACAGATAGTGTACCTTCATTTTTACCAGAAAGCCCAGGGATATCGACCCAGTCATAAGATTTCACATGCATCGTGCCATATATAAGCTTACTCAATACCGTCATCCCAGGATGATTGTGAAGAGGAATTACAGAGGAAGGGGGCATGCAGAATATTCCCATCTGCAAGAGATGTTAATAAAAAACTAATCAAATTAAATAATCTAAATACTATCAGGTAAAACAATATAGGAAGATGTTCATTTCCCAAAACCTAGTTTTAGTAGAGTATCAATCACAAATGCAAATAACCAAAGTAATTCTACAATGAAAACTCACAGAGAAGCCATCACATTCATGTAGATGCAAGTATTTGATTTGGGATGATTGCCCATGAGTGCCATTCCGCACCCGCATGGAACCCTTCCATGCACGCACTATTTGTGCTTCCTGTTCAAGGCCTACATCTGAAGGCTTGATTTTATCTGTCATGAGAACAACAATCACTATATCATTGCAAAATAAAAACTTGAAAACTAAATTTCTGCTTCATCCATTTCAAAAGGCGAACAAGATGTAGAAATAAGCACCAAGATTTGCAAAAGATCTTATAGATATTCAAGCTAATTGCCCACCATCCTTTATGATTAAATATGACAATTAGTAATAAAGAACAGAGAGGGATGAAAATACTTAATCATCGAGATAGTTTGCTCGAGAACCATGCTAAAGAACAAGAAGCAAAGAAGTTATCTTATGAAAGAAACCACAAATCTGTGTTTATTTACAATGGGCTATTTTGAAGTAGCATTATCTATGGCTATTAGGCTTTAAAAGTCAATCTTGATAAGATCAGCTCGCCGGGGTGGGGGGAGGATGTAATAAGAATGCCTTACTTCAACTATTGCAATGTTACCAAACAAAAAGTGGTTTTATTTTCATGCCTAGTGACGGAGTAGGTAAATAGATGTATTTTACAAGGGCTGACGCTTCACGCATTCAACGTGATCCACGATTGACATAATAGGCAAATATGATGTAATAATGACATTATATGGTTAATGACATAAAAGATATACGACAAAACAAGATTCAGTCATAGAAGCATTTATTGTCCCATCATACCTAACAGACCACGAATCTTGTCAATGGCCTCCTCTGATGCCGGACCATTTGGCGTAAGAGATGCTTTACACGCATTATATAGCTTTTGTATCGCTGGCATGATTCTATAGAAAGTCAATGGGATCAATACACAACAGCTGCCAGCAGCAAAACGACACTTCCTGCAAAGTCTTTTAGCAAATCTCCAAATCAAATTAAAAGGGTCCTCGGTTTTATGCAAGAACCCTTCTCAAATATGTCAGCAAAATCTCAGAAGTAATTAATGGAAACGAAAAGTATCCCGCTAACTCTGCAAAATTAACGGGACAATTCCATCTACAATCAGCTACTTATAACCCGCCCTCGCCCATGAAATTCACCAACACCTGTCACAAAATAGATCAATATACATTCTTTTCACAATTATTATACTCACAAATCCGACATTTCGGTAACCAATTGACCCAACTTAAATACTCCCCCCATCATAACAAGATTTCCCATTTTGCTTTTTGGCGATTGATTAGTGAACTAAATTATTATTTATATATACTATTTAATGAAAATATATCAAATGCTAGAATCTCGATTCTACTTTACTTTTCACGTTATAATTGCGTTGAATCAAAGCTATGCATGTCCATTAAGGCTACAAAATTTGTTAATTCAACAATTGAAACACTCTAACTGGACAATCTTTTTGAAATTGAATTTGGGGGGAGGGGTGAGCACAAAACTAGCATCCCTCAAACAATTTACACTAACTATGTTCACAAACCAAAATGCATCATACCAATCCAAAAGAAAACAAAAACAATAGTGAATCGCCGAAAAGTATAATTCATTTCAATGCATACCCTTAACTCCATTTCATAATTAGCTAGCTAAAACTAATCAAACCAAATTCAAGAAATTAAGATGCCACATTAAAAATCCCAACTTTATGTACATTCATATTAAAACAAACAAATAAATTCAACTAAAACAAAGTTCTCTATACATAATTCTTGAACATTTAATTAGCTATAACTAATAAGACAGAGTACAAGAATATAAGATAAGACATTAAAAATCACAACTTTATATACATTCATACAAAAAACAAACAGAAAAACTCACCCAAAACGAAATTCTTTGAACAAAATTTATGAACAAGTGTTTGTACTGTATACTAATAAAATTGTGCAGAACAGTAAAGTGGTAATTGAGAAATTGCTTTAAGAATTAATACCTCAAAAATGGTAATTGAATATTAATACTGAAGCAAATGAATTGATAAGATCGATCGCACTGAGGTTTTTATTGATGCTGCAGAGGTTGTTTTATTGTTCTATGTCAAAAGGAGCTCACCCATGAAGAGATTCTTGTTTTTATTAGTAATGATTATTTCTTTCCATTCAAATTAATTGATATGTGATATTTCGTCTCAAATTTTATTCATAAATTATTTTTTATCCATTAATTTTACAAATATACATTTGATATCACTAAGTTCATTTGAAAGAAATTTCATAATATTACTTTCTATAACTTTTATCATAAAATTTATGCCTTTTAAAGTGAAAAAAAATCATGGAAATGAATTAAGATAGTATTACACCCCTAATAATCAAAGAGTTTTAAATTTTTGTTGTTAATTTTTAAATATCAATATCTATTATTTTTATAGATGTGTTGTATAATAGTTTTGGAAATTATATCAAATGTTAATATTTTCAATGTGTTTTTATTCCATAATTATTTAATTTTAAGTATCGATTATTGATTTTTCAATTTTAGAATTAATATTTTTCTATCAAAAGAAGAATTAATTATTTTATAGTTGTTCAAAAACTAAGTCATTGTAATTTAAATATATTCCATTATTTGAATTAACAAGATATTATATTTATAGTCTCCAAAACATGTTAATTTTAACTATTAAAATTAATTATTTGTCTTAAATAATTTTTTGGAATAAAGTGATATGCTCCATAATAGTTATGAATGTAGGAAGGCATAGATAAACTTGTTTTTTAAAGTGTATTATTTGAATTGAATGAATTAAAGTAACGTAAAAACCGCAAAGAAAGACAATACCACTCTTCCAAACCCAGGGCAAGAGAATACCACTTGTACAATATGTTTGACCAGCACCTTCTCATTAATATTTAGCTTATTTTATTACACACCCCCAATTATTTTATTGTTTTCAGAGAGGGTCTCAACTATCACTTTTTTTAAATAAAGGACTGAATTGTCATTTATTTTAAATTATCCCATATTTTGTATATTATCGTAAAAAAGTTTAAATTGAAATGAGGACAAATTCGAAAGTACACATAAAATTAGATTTTGTGGCAGATTATCTAATCTTTAAAGATGATGGTTAACTAATAATATACAAAAATTATTTTTTATTAATAAATAGTTATAGAAAAAATGTCTCCTTTTTGTTTTTCCCCTCATCTCCACCCATTTGCAACAACACCCCTACCCTCAAACTAAGTCTTCCTATCATCTAGAGGTTGGCGTGGGATGTGTCTCGCCTGATCAGGGGACTATAGCTTGCCCGTTAACCACTTCGAAACACAAGATTTGCTTACAGTGGAAATCAAACCTAGGTTACATGAAGAGGCGGGAATATTTGGCACTTTGCACTCTAATTCTTTACCAGTTAAGCTCTGCCTCTTGGAATTCTGAGTAGTCGATCTATTATTCCTATATAGCGAAGGTTTTTCTTCTTTTTTTCTAACAGTCTAAAGAATGTCCCTCACTAATTGATAAAATGAACCAACGCATATTGTTCGAGTGACAACCAAAGATGTACCCAGTGCTTGAACTCTACTCTACTTTTAGTATCACCCTTTCAACCATATAGTAAAATCCTTGTATGTTTTGCCACCAAAATCGAAGTAAAAACTAGATATATGAAGATCGGAAATTTACAACATAATGGAATAGTGCAAAATCCTTGTATGTTTTGAAAATATTATTTATTAATTAAAATATTTTTATATATTGTAGTTAACCCTTATATTCGATTGTTAAAAAAATTTCCAAAATTTGATAATATGTGTATTTCGAATTTGTTGTTATCTCAACTCAATTATTTGGAAGTAAAACACAAAGTAGGGGTAATTTGAAAAAAAGAAAAGTTTAATCTCTTATTTGAAAAGAGAAATAGTTGAGCCTCGTCTCCAAAAACAATCGGATAAGTTCGGAGCGCCTTAAGAAAAATAAGCCTAAATATTACTCCTTGTATATTCGGATTTATTACTATTTTTGTACCCACCTTAATTAGTTTTTCCATGTTTAGGCTCGATAACTTGTAATGCATTAAACCTTGCATTAACTTTGTTAACGAGTCGTGTTGAGATTGTTGGGTGTTGGTTATCTGTCCTAATAATGGGTTTTTTACTCTTAGATATGTGAATTAACATAACAAATAAAAAATGTTGAAATCAATAAACAATAAGAAAAATAAATTAATAGCATATGACCATCAAAAGCCTTAAGTTTTTTTTTTTTTTTTTAATTTATTAATAATATTGTAACCATTACATTCATCAATTCAATATAAATTCGTAACTTCAAAGAAAGGGGCAACTAGCTTTAAAACTAGTGAGCGATTAAGATCGCTCGAACCTCTTTCTTTTTGCTAGCAAGAGGACTCGAACCCGAGACCTCTGCTAGTGGTGTCAGCATGCTTGCCACTAGGACAAGTTGTCTTGACAAAAGCCTTAAGTTTTGTAATAAGAAATGTATCAATAATAGAATTAAGATGTAACACCTCGAATCGAAATTTCGGATCTGTATGTAAGCAGATTCGATGGACTTGTCTCACAAATCATCACTACTCTTTTCAATACATTTTATCCTACTCATCTACTCATTGCAAGACTTTCTGGCAAGTCGCGTATATTGTAGTTGGGCCATATCAAGCATTTTACTTTTTAATATATTAAAATACCACATCGAAATATGATTTTTCATATGTGCGGGGATAGTTAGTATAACTAATAGTACAGTTAGTATTCTTTTAATAGACTTCTTAACATTCTACTCTTTAATCAAATCATATTTCGTTGTGGTATTTGAATATACTATTAACATAATTAAATTAATAAAATCGAACCGACTATGTATGAAATCGACATCAATCAGACAGTTTCAAATCAAAATAAATTTCAACCTATGAGGATAATGTAACTAAAATTATATAGCATTTCGTGCAAAAACAAATTGGAAATATATGTGGACTAAAACCGAAAACACAAGCTATTGCCTCACTAATTAGCTAATCAGAAGCAACCCCCTCCTCAAGCGGATCCCTCTTTTGCTCCTCGGCCTATAGGCTACTAGCAGTTGTTTCCAACGGTTGTTTCTACCCCAATTTTGATGGCAGGTACTTTCCACTACTTATACGTCCGCCACCAAAAACACCAATTCTCATTCGACTTGCATGTGTTAAGCATGCCACCAACGTTCATCGTTAGTCGAATTCTCCATGAAATTCATGTTTGCATTGCTTATAACTTCCTTCTTCTTTCGTGTTAGACAAAGTGGATTCAACATTATCTTCATGTTGATGCATAACTTGTATCATACGATTCATTTTCGCCCGGAATTTGCTTTCCTGAAATATAGTCATCTATGCCCCTCATGACAATCCCACGAGCCTCTTATCTATTTTCATTGAACAAAGTGGAGGAGCAAATCCAAATAGAAAAATTCACATTGGTAAGAATGAGACTTGCTTGGCTCGAACCAATGACTTCCACTATATCAAGATCACCTGAGTTGTTATACACACCACTACACACCAAAACAGTGACGTTTGGAGGTGAAATTATTATTATGCCCTCGCGTTTGTAGGTATAATCAATGAGGATTGACGATTGAGGAAGTTTGAGTCAGGACCAAATAGTAATTTTTGCTTCAAAAAACCACTATGCTGGTGTGTGTATAGTGTTTGCGAGACAAATGAAATTTAAGGCTAAAACCCTTCATCTCTTTCACTCTGCAGCTCTTCAAAACCCTTTCTTTCTGCAACATTTTCCCATCTCCAATGGCGCTTTTCAAGCTTTTCCACTCTCAATCTCACCGTCATATCTCTATCAAAATCCAATGTTTTTCAAATTCTTTGTCCGGTTTCTCAAGAACTCTTTGTTCTTCAACTCCTTCACAAACCAATCAAAACCCTCAAGAATCTGCTAATACCCAACAAATAATTCAACCAATTTCATACCCAGCAAAACCCAAAAACCCAAATTCTGAATTTTCCAATCAAGAATCCCAAAACACTCAATCTGGATTCCCGGGTCGACCCAGAGACCAATACTCTGAATCTATGAATCAAGAATCACAAAACTCACAATTTGGGGGTAGACCCGGATCCGGACTGGGGCAAGGACCAGTATCGTACGAGGCTCGGAACTTGACCCGGGAGGATATTCGGTATATGAAGGACATGCCCAGCATTTCCCCTGTGGCCTATCCTTCTCGGGTTGCTCCATTGCCAGATGATAAGCCGAGGGAGGGGGGTGAGGAGTTGGATTGGGAGAGGAGGAGGATTGAAAATGAGAATAGGGGGCAGAGGGAAATGAGGAAGATACTCAGGGCTACAGTTGATGAGAAGGTTCCATTTCCTACATTGATTAAGGTGGATAATGATAGTAAGAAGAAGAAGGTGTTGTATGATCTTAAAGATGCTCTTCAGCTTGTGAAGGTTTGGTGTTCTTTATATCTGATTTTGGGGTTTACTTTTTTGTCGAGCATTCTGTCTGGTTTTGATTTTAGATTTGTGTATTTTTTCTGTGTGTTATGTAATATTTGTCATGAAATGTATCAATTGCCAGTATTTTCAATGTACGTAGCTATAAACATCATAAGTTCGATTGAAATCAAAGTTATGAGGGTCAATTAAGGTTATGAAGATTGTTAACTTTGGCCATTAAAAATCAATATGGACAAACCTCTTTATGATGGAGGGAGTACCGTTATTCTAGTCATGTTTTCATGGGTGAGGGAGATGATTTAGAAGTGCCATTGTTGTAGCTTTCTAAAGAAGATATGTAGTTGCAGCTGAACATATTTAGTTGCTCAAATGACCACTCAGGAAGAAAGAAAATCATCAGCCTTATTGGCTAGGATGAGAGGGGTTGGAGGTTTATCAGTTCTCAAAAGCCAAATGATTGTAAATTAAGGTTGCTTTCACATGGAAAATATTGACTGTTGGAATAAGCGGTGATTCTTTCTGTATGCAATGTTATCTACTTGACATTGCTGATATGGCATTTCATATAATTTTGCACTTTGTTTCTTTTTTAACTTTCTTGTTATCATACAGGCTAATGCAAAACGAAATTTTGATGAAACTCTGGAAGCTCATGTTAGATTGAACACAGAGTTACGCCGAACTGATCTGGTTCGTACCCATTCATTTAGTTTATCAGTTGTTACTTATATTCTGCTTCAGTTTATGAGTTGTGTTAATGTTAGAAACTGCTGGTGAAGCCTATAAAATGGACATTTTAAAACCATGGCCCGATTGTACATGTATATTTTATTCTATTATTTATCTAACTTTTCTACTTAAATAAAAAAATTAACATATAAATGATGCAAACATAGCCAGGAACTTATTGACACTAAGTCGAGTACATCTATTGTTGATTAATTTTAAACTTGGTTACTGTTGCAAGTTACATATTATTTGGAATCCAAGGCATATTAACAATTTTTCTTTTTCTGGCATTTGCTCTATTGTAACTGCAGAAGCTTACTGGATCTGTTCAGCTTCCTCATGGCACTACTAAGGTATAGCTTGACAAGATATTATAGTATCATAGTTTCTTGTCTTCTGTTATACATTATTCTGATAGACCATGCACTTCTGTTTCTCAGAATGTACGGGTTGCAGTCTTTGCTGAAGGAGCTGCGGCAGATGATGCTCGAGATGCAGGTGCTGATATTGTTGGTGGCTTGGATCTTATAGAGGGAATCAAGAATGGTATGAAACCCAAATTTCATAGCATACCGCTGGTTGAGTAAAGCGTCAAATATTTATATTAGTAGGCTTGATGTTAGCAGAGGAAGACCTATTCATGAAATTTTTTTATATAGCAAAGGAGACTGGTTACATGACACAGATATTAGGTAGCATCTACTCAAAGCCTTTTTGTCAAATAATACGAAGTATAGAGAGTCTATTGATTGCAACACTTCTTTTCAATGTCTTCGGTCGAATTCTCAACATTATGAATTCGCAATAGAGTTATGGTCTTGGCTTGTATGTTTCATAGTTCTTAACAACTGAAGTATTTGAGAAAGTAGAATATCCAGGTTCATGATAGTTTTAATATCCATGTTCATGATAATCTTCTCAATTATTTGCAGAAACTGTGAAGATCAACTTTGACATATGTTATGCAACAACTAGCATCATGCGTCATGTGAAACAGGTTCTGTGATTTGTGTACTTCTTCAAATTTCTCAGTGGTTTCTGTTTAATATCTGACAAAGGAGCTATTGCAGTTGGGAAGGCAGCTGAATCGTTTAATGCCTAAAAAGGAGGTATAGTTAGCCTACATTTGTAAATCGACTTACTGCTACCTCTGGTGCACCATGATTCTGAGAGCCGATTGCTTAATACTGTATAGCAAGGTACTATTACTGAAGAGGTTGGAAGGGCAGTCAGAGAGTTGAAAGGTTCAGGTGTTCTGTTCAGAAAAGATAAAACTGCTATTGTGCATGTGGGTCTCGGAAAGGTATTATTTCTTTTCTCTGCTTGGTAATTTTGTTGAAGCATTAATGCCTGATTGCTCCAAATGATCTCCAACTTCTTTATACGATTCTCCCAATTTGTTAATGTATTCCCAGGTTAGTCTTCAAGAAGATGCTTTGCGTGAAAATGTGGCTGCATTCACAAATGCTCTCTTGCTTGCAAAGCCTGCTGGTTTAAAGAAGAGTAAGTGGTCATCGTCCCCGCATTTCCGAAAGTCTCCTACTCTTGTTTATGTATATGAAAAATGTTACAATCGTGTGAGTCTTAATATAAATCATCATGCTAATGTTAATATGTTACTTAACTACATATCATCTTTTTATATTGCATTAGGTTTGACTTTGTCATTAACCATTTAATTTACTATCTCTTTAATGCAGGCTCAAAGTATGCTGGTTATGTTGAGTCTTTCCATATCTGTAGCACGGTAAGAATCGATCTTCTCAGACAATATTTGGATTTCATGGTATTGCGTAATTTTTAAAATATATAAAAATAAAGTATGGATAGATTTGAGGTCACTATGACCCGAAAGGGATTCATTATTACTTAAGTCTATGAGGTACACGATATTTCTCTTTTTAAACCATGGAGAAGGTAGAATCTGTTGTATGAGTCCTTAACATGAAAAGTATTCTTGTTTTCTCCATTAATGTCGTATCACATATGTCGTTATTGCTTCTTCAGATGAAAAGAGTACATATTTATAGTGATATAGATATGTTACTCAAATATTTCCATCTCTTTCTAATGGTATTCCTGCCTCCTGAAGAAGTTCTCACATTAGATCTCTCTTACTGCACAGCTAGTTTCATCCTGGCCAGTTTAGATTTATTAAGTTTTGTTCCCACGACTTTTTTGTTGTCAAGGTTTGAACTGCTATCTTGCATGCGTGAGAGTGAAAGTTTAGTGAATTGTCTGGCTACTTCCTGGTTCTGGCATAACCTGAACTTATTAAGATTGTGATCTTACAACTCTTGCTTATTTTCCCTGTTTAACATGAATTTTCTCATTGCAAACGCAGATGGGTCCCTCGTTTCCTGTTACAATACAGTCACTATCAATGGCAGTAGATCGGTATAACAGACTGCAAAGAGTTTAGATTTGAAGTTATCCTTCAGCATATTTAAAGTGGACTTCAATAGTGTTACTTCATTTGTCTTCTAATTGAGCTGTCCATTAAGTCGCTTCATAAGAAGAGAAAAAGTAGTTGATTCCATATCAGCGCCCTAGCGAAATTTGTTTTTCTTTCCGAGACTTGCTACACAGGGATAAGCGCTGACCCATCCCAGTCTTCCTTGTTGTTCTACAACTTGTTAATGCTGCATGAGTCCCATACATGTCTTCCTAGTGCCAAATACGGGGGTCTTAGAAGGGTGTAGTCAACGAGGTTTACAATACATATGTAATTGCACCAGCATCAAAACTTGGTAATGGTTTTCTTGCTCTATTGTGAAAGGAAAAAGGATACAATGATGTCTATGTAACGTGAGTGGTTCTTTTCATCACTCACAGACTTATATATCCTCATGAAGTGACAATCCTTGTTCTAGTTTATGTTGCGACTGTATCGTGCAATATTCTTTTGCTAGATCTTTGATTTTCTCGTTCGCCATTGTTACTTATGCTGTGGTTGCATCGTGCAATATCATTTTCCCATGGTTTTTTATGTTTTGCAACGTTGGAAGGTAATGATAAAAACTAGACACATATATTGTTACAAATATTGTAAAGAACAATTGATATCCAAACAATATTTGTTCATGACCAAACTAGGTGATAGGGAAAGGTTAATGGTGTAATATGGCTTATTTTGTTATATACAAATTTTTACCCTTTGATGTTATGTAATTGAGGAGGAGAAATCTCAGTCTATAACTTATTAACATCTCGCCTCTTCATGCAACTCAGGTTCGATTCTCACTAGGAGCGAACCTTGTGTTTCGAAGTGGTTAACGGACAAGCTCTAGTCCCCTGATCAGGTGAGGCACATCCTGCGAGAATTTATGACATCATACCTAGAGATGTTAGGCCATAGTTTGAGGGTCTCAAACTTTTTTTGATAATGCATAACATCCACCAATTACAAATTATCATTTTGTAAACTTGAGTAGAATATATAGAATTGTTTCAGAATCCAAGATGGAATATTTTGATTAGTGCTCATCCAATATGAATTTATTTCAGTTTTAACAAAAAGATTGATTCCTGTAGACTGTAGTCCTGTTGTCAGGAAAGGTATAAAGTTCTACCATACATCAACATGCTTGACTGAAACTTTTCATAGGCACTTTCTCAAGACTCCAAACAACTATTGGCTGACGCCAGAGGTCGGCGTGTACTCAGAATTTTGCAGTTCGGCTAACTTCATGGCCATCGTTAGCCAACAAACACTTCCAGTTATTACTCTAGTCATGCTACACATTGATGTAACAAAGTGGAATTAGCAATGGAACAACAATAGAACATATGCTAAGGTAATATTGAATTGCTCGCAGTCTCGCTGCATCCAATTTACGTCAAAAGTTAAACATCATCTTCAATTGCCAGCAGGGTTGGAGTTTAAAGGAAAAGAGTATGAAGCAATAGAGATTACTGAGCAAGTATATTACCTAATTCGACCATTGTGAGTCATGCAAAAGAGGAATTCATGTGCCAGAACTCGGATGGTAGACTTCACTTGGGGTTAATCCATATTTCGTACAAGCAAAACATTTTTGATCTGCAGAAGATATGACAAAAAGAGATGAGCTGATTAGTACACACTTCAGAAATAGTATGAATACACCAAACCAAACATCATACATATATAAAAAGACATCAGCATATCCAATGTAATAGGCCAGTGCCAATAGGAGAATACTACTCAATTGAGTACAAGAAGGGTGTGACCCCCCCCCCCCCCCCCCCACACACACACACACCATGGAAGTTGCCTGACCTATATTATGTCGCAACATAATACATGTTACCTTTATAAAACTTCTTGTCTCTTTGCTAGTCTGGAGCCAACAATTTCTGATTCTCATCATACAACCAACTAGCTATTGTGTCTAAAAGTGTTTACATAACAAGTTCACAACTTATTATCTTGCAAGATTCCAGTAACTAACATCATCACAAATAAATGAAGCACACATCAATAGATGATTTGAACCATCTTGTTAAACATGCAAGAAATTTACCAGATTCAATACAAGAAACTGAAGGGAACAAGATGTACATTTAAGCAAATATATGCCGTGTACGAGAAGTGTCACATACTGTGGTCATCCGGAAGTAAACTAATGGAAGGCACTAGAAAACGCATTAGAAACTAACCTCTGATTTTAGACAAATTTGCATCATCTCTTCAAACCTATGCAAAGCTGCATCTTCATACAACACAGTCACTTACATAGAAGCATCTATCAAGTTCAATTGGTATCAATTGATCTTCTGGCCTCCATGCGCTACATGCAACCTTTAAGAATACTCAACTTCATACAAATCAATAATGATTAATCATTATGTCACTGAAAAGGTCAAGACTGTGTCGTAAAATATAGAATGATAGACCCTTTAAATTTCCACCAATGAAGCGTTACGAAGAATCTCAAGAAGGCAGCATAAGTGGATGACAGTAAAACGATCATCATAAAATCATATTGTCATTACTCTAGCCATTCTAAGTTTCAAGCAGAAAGTCTTTCGTTCACTTTTCAAGCCTGAAGAACTGTAGGCACACAGAATAGCTCTTTTGTCAGCCGCCAGAATTGGCATGCCCTGTCTAACACATGTCAGCAGTAACTTCGATGCCAGGCGGAATCTTCCAACCTTGCAAAGGCCCTGCACCATGGAGGAATAGGTAAAACCATCCTTCTCATCCATTGAGTTGAACACATGCAACGCATGCTCTATCCAACCACTTTTACACAATGCATCGAGGAAGCAATTATAGGCTACCAAAGTCGAAAAAAATCCCATCGTGTCCATCTTCCTCAAATGCCCTTCAGCTCCCTCAATGTTACCTGCTTTGCACAACCCATTCACTAAAATGGTATGGGTGTAGACATCACATTCCAACCCTTGAGTTTCTAACTCATCAAGCATCCTATATGCTTCTTCAAAATTCAGACTTTTGCAGAATAAGTTAATCAGGGTATTATATGCTACTATATCAAGTTCCATGCCAGTCTTAACCATATGATTCATACATTTATAAGCATTGTCGAGATTATTAAGCTTCAGTAAAGCACCAATAACTGTACAGTATGCAAATGAATCAAATGCATATCCTCTTGCCTTCATCTCATTAAAGATATCAATAGCGTCTTCATACTTTCTACACATGAAACAACCTTTCATAACAGTCGTGTAAGTAACAGAATTGGGAACATATCCAGATTGGCCCATCTCTAATAGCATCCTCTTTGCTGTTCCCCATCTCCTCCATTTACAAAGCCCATCAAGAAGAATATTGTAAGTGTCCAACCCCGGAACAAAACCATGCCTCTTCAAGTTCCTAAACATCGAAATCCCATTATCCACATAACCATACTTGCACAATCCATTAATCATAATATTATATGTTGTCACATCAGGCCTAATTTCCCCCAAAATTATGTCACGAAAAACATTATAAGCCTCATCTGGCATCCCTTTCCTAAAGAAACAATGAATTAATATATTGTAACTCCAAATGTCAGGGCAAACACCCCTGCATAGCATTTCATCGAACAGGTCAATCGACTGCGATAATAAATGATACCTAGTAGCAGCAGCTATCAAAGAATTATAAGTTACGACATTTGGAACAATCCCAGCTTCTTTCATTCTATCCACCACATAGAAACCAGCATCTAAGCTAACAAATCGACAATATGCATCGATTAAGGTATTGTAAGTCACAATATCGGGTACTACACCTAGTTTTATGCCATCGATTAACACAGCTTCTGCCTTTTGCAATTCTTTTGCTCTACAAAATGAGGCTATGCATATGTTCAAGGACTTTGTTGAGCTAAAATATCGCCCAATCATCCTTTACCATGTCTCTTCACATGGCTAAGCAGAACATGCGAGCAGCTTCAACAACCTGTACCAAAAATATGCAATTCAATTAGGCAATAGTTCTAACCTCCCAAGATTATGTGTAGTATAAACATTGAAAAAGATACTACACAAACTTTGAAACATTAATCGACACATATAGCTTTAATATGGACTAAAACTATCATTTAAATATTAGAGTATACTAAAACTACATCCTTAATTATATTCTTACCAAATATATACAAATCAATTAGGCAACATTCCGGACCTTACCCAAGTTTATACTATATACATTAAAACTTATACCACCCCATTTCCAAGAAGATTCTCCATTCTGATTTTAATAGTAAAAATTAACAAACTTCATTGACACATACAAATTAATTTAAATCAAAACAACCATTTTGATATTAAATTGCACTAAAAATACCATCGTTTATATCTTTTTCCCCAAATACTGTACATCATACACAGCACATTCCCCATGCCTACGAAGAAACTCGCCTAAACGGGCTTAGGGGAATCGGATAGTAAGCAACCTTACTAGTAATAACAGGGAGGTTGTTTCCGGATTGACCTAAGAGTTAATAAATGAATAAATGTGGGATAAGCTTGAAGTTGAAAACCACAGGTATTTAATTTTAAATTTTATTGAATTAAAAAAAAGGCATTTGGGCAATTTTGTTACAATGCAGTGGATGTATGTAATTTTGATTCACATATTCAAATTCAAAAATTCAATCTCAAATTAATACGGTTTTAATTACCTAAGAAATAACATAATGTATCGAAGTTGAAGCTGCCGGACTTTAAACTGAAGGAGGTCCCTGGACCTGGAGTCGCCGTTGACCGTTGACGGGGGCGAAGTGAAGAAGGGTTTGAGTATGTTGAGGGTATTAGGGGTTTAAGGTTGTTTTTGTAACGCATTCGGTTTGGTTCAGAGTTCAGACCGGTTTCGATCTTTTCATTTTTTCATTTTAATTTATTGCACATTCATATTCAATATATTGAAATGTATTTACCGAAACAAGAAAAATGTAAAAGTAATAAATATCAAAAAATGAATTTATGAAATGATTTTTGTAAATGCAAACTTTAACTTAATGTCAAATATTTTTTGACAAAAAAAACTAGTTGTTTGTACACACTCAGCCTCTGTGAATTCGTTTGTCTTATTATAATATATGATTTTCTGTAAATGAATATGTATAACATTTTCATGTAATATTATTTAATTTATTTTAAATAAGCTTAAATTTGATTTGTAAAATAAGATATAATTTAAAAAAAAAGCCATTTTCAAGAGAAGAAAGAAAAAATATACTCTCTCCGTCCCTAAAAGATTGGTACATTTTGACTTCCATGGTCACCAAAACACAATTTAAAACGTAAATATTTCTTATTTTACAATTGAAATAATTATAAGAAGTTGATATTTCAAAAATATATATTGAGACGAATCTAACAAGATTCTACATGAATATATTATTTCTTACTTGTTTAATGAGAATTCTTTATCAAACTTTTCAAACTTTGACCACAAAAATCAAAATGAATGAATCTTTTAGGGACGGAGGGAGTATTTGATAATATTTATGAAGAGTTACTTTACAAAACATTTATAAAAACGTAAGAAATATCCTTGATCAACACATAGCTTAATTGGTTAAGAGTTCAGGTGATAAGTTTTGCTTCTTCATAATGCGTAGGTTCGATTTCCGGGTCATGTTGGAGACATAAACAGGCAGCTCATTTTGATAATTAATTAATAAATAAACATTCATAATATCCCCCCATAGGGTGGGTACTAATGTAATTTACTTTCATGTTTTAACTTCCCAAAAGGTGAATCCCTCACTTTAAGGGCCTTGTCGTTCTTTGCCCTAGACATGTGAGGAGGTAAATGGTCAGATGTATCTCCAAAGGTTAGAGACTTAGATTTGCCTGTTTACCAATCCAACACGAGATTATGTCCCTTACGGGAATCGAACTCACGTCGTACGAAAAGGCTAGCTTGTAATCACAATACCCAAGCTCTTTATTAACTAAACTACGCCCCGGAGCCCACAGTTTAACTTCTCCATTGTATATGTTTTGGGTTTTTCATCCTTTACAAAATTGATGTATTATATTTTTATGTTGATTTTATACGTATGCTCATATATTTATGTCAAAATAGTTAGAATCCTTTTCAAAAAAATATGTTTAGATATACAATTTAATTTTTATTATATTATATGTTATATTTAAGCATATGCGGTTACACTGCATCAATGTAAATAATGAAGATTCTTATGTTGGATTGTGCAGAGATTACTAGTATTACATAAAGCTATTAGGGAAGAATGAATAAATAAATACCGAATTTTTTTTGATTTGGTAAAAAGGGACCATTAAAAAGGATCTATTTTTTTTTATAAAAGGCCCTTAGATAAGGGATGAAGAGAGTAATAAATGTTGGAACTTTGCACCTATTAAGAAATTAGCAATTACTAGTCCAAACCCAACTAGCTAATAACCCTAGAAATTAGCAATTACTAGTCCAAACCCAACTAGCTAATAACCCTTGTACAAGTTGCACAAATGTATCGTTGAACCCGACATAATCAGACTCAATAACAAAAATATTCTTCATGCGCGGAATATTTTGATAGTTATACAACCCAAAAAGACATTGGATTCCATACACGTCAGAACCCGTTAGTACTCATACTTTGTGTTTATTTATCTATCTTGAAACCTAATATAATTGGACTCGAATAAAATGTATTTCTTGATGCTTGAAAGTCGAAACAATAGGATAGTTAAGAAAATTAGGTAACTAGCACCCATTTGACCAACTTATTAAAATGGGTAAATGACCACAACAATCAGCTATGTTTACAAAATATTTTCAGTCTATTACTTATGTTTCAAAACATCATTATCAATCACATATGTTTCAAAATGTTCTAGTCAATCGCCTATTGTCAATCCATCGTTAATAGTATTATTTGAGGGGCACGCGGCTTGTCAATAAGGTTATTTTGGCCATTTCATTTAATATATTTTGGGATTAAAAATCAGAAATAACTCACAACCAACACGCAGTTAACAAAAAATTTAACACGCGAGATCAAGTATGATATATTTTGAAACATAGGTGATGGGCTGAAAACATTTTGTAAATATAAGTGATTGTTACAGTCATTTATCTTATTAAATCTATCACATTCTTTATTTTTTTGTTTGATTATCACCTCACATAAAATGTCTAAATTACCATCCTAAAATCTACCATCCATATCATCATTTTTTTTGTTCTTATTATTATTCACAAACACACCCACCACCCCCACCTTACCATTCACCAATAACCCAACCCCATTCTTACATCTACCACCATTTCTACTATCATCACCAACATCACATGTCCCTCTACCACTACCTATCACCACTTAATTTTTTTTTGCATAATCTCTCTTTCTACGCATCTTCTTCTTCTTCACAAACACAATAACCCATCCTACTCTTATTGACTTAACCCACCCCTAATTTGAAGACCTACCCCCACCGTTGAAATGAAAATAGATATGGAAGAAGGGGGTCCAAATTCTCAGGTGTTTAGAACTCTCATATTTTAAGGTGGAGGGGGCTTGTTTTTTCATGATGTGTGCGGGTGGGGGAGTTCCTTTTGTAGGGGCGGGGGGGGGGGGGGGGGAACTCATTTTTGCATGGAGGGGATGTTCGCCGGGGACGGACTTAGCCAAAGAGTCCTGGTGCAATTGCACCATTAATATTCTGTTTTTGGGTTTTCAACTTTTTTTTAATTATAAAAAACTGAGAAAGTCAAATAGTCAAATATTTTTAATACATTTTCCTTGTCTTATTCAACCTATTCTAACATTTTTATGATTAAATGACAATCTTGTAATTTATCTTGAACCATATGTCTTTAATATTATTAATAATGATGTAATTAGAGTGAGTGAATTGCACAAATAATCCTCAATAGTGTCATCAAGTTGCAGCTTAGTCTCCAATAATGGCACCGTTGCAGTTTAGTCCCCGAAATAGGATAAAAAGTTGCGAATTAGTCTCCACGTTGACTATTCCGCCAACTTTTAACACCAATACGGGATTAGAGAGGTTAAATTTGGGACAAAAAATGATTTTTGAAAGACATATATTCATTTGGTATTAGAAACTAATGAAGTTCTCCATTTCAGCTTCGTAATAAATTTTCATAAGACATCCAAAATGACTTTAAATCTTTAAAAGTTTATTTTTTTTGTGTTCAAATTTGACCTCTCACTAGGTGTTGGTGTTAAAAATTAACGGAATAGTTGACGTGAGGATTAATTTGCAACTTTTTGGCCACTTTTGGTGACTAAATTGCAACAGTGTCACTATTGGGAACTAAAATGCAACTTGGTGACACTATTGGAGACTATTTGTGCAATTCGATCAAATTATAACACATTCTTTTCAAAACTTCGATAGAAAAATTTCTTTGTAGACTTATGGATATTCTATCTTTAATGTAATATTTTATTATACTAATTTTATATTATTTTTTTATAATTCTTTTTTCACTTTGCACTATTAATATTGGATCCTGGGTTCGTCCCTGCTGTTCGCGCTGGGGTGGGGATGGGTGGGTTGTGCATGTCAAGTGTGGATGAAGGAGGAGGATTTTGGTATGTGATGATGTTATGAAGAGAAGAAGAGGAAGATGGGAAAGAAGTAAATGCGGAATAGGGTTTGGAGTGGAGTGGTTTTTGTTGTGGTGGTAGTTAATGATGGTGGTATGTGATGTTGGTGGTGTTACGAAGAAGAAGATAGAGAAGATCTGAAAGGGTGGTAAAAATTAAAATGAGTAATTTAGTATTTTTGCATACATGAATGGTATTGGTGCAAAGAAAATAAAAAGAGTAGTAAAAATCAAAATGGGGAATAGATCGGTGATATTTAACCAATTTTCTCTGATTAGCTATCCTACCCAACAAGGAGGTTCGGATCCAATACCTGTAAAAACCCAACTCATATTTAGGATTTGCCCAATAGCCCAACTGGTCAACCAGAGCCCAGAAGCTGATCTATATATAAACAGCTAGGGTTTCACACACACATAAATTCATTAGGTTAACCCTCCATTCCTCACAAATCTCATCGTCTAAACTTCGCAATGGTAATTGTCTCTTCTTAGTTCATATATTTATTGGTATCTCAAATTGATTGTCCAGTTTAGAATTTACGTGCTTCATTTTTTAATTTATTGTGGACACTATTTTTGTAAAGATTGTATTTTTATTAGAATTGAATGGTTGAATTTTTTATTTTCAGCTCAAATAGGTATAAGTTTACAATATTTGGTCACTGAGATGTCTAAAGGTTCTATTTTTAATAAAGTCAACCAATGACATGATAGTTTTGATTGAAATTTGTTGATTTTGGTATAGTTTATGCTGTGTACTATATTGTGAAAAATGTATCAAATGATTGTATTTTTAGCCTACTTTACTAACCCCTCTTCTTTATAGCTAATTGATGTTAAGTTCATAATATTTTGTAGCAAATATATGTATAAAGATAGTTTTTATTGAAATGTTCAATTCATATGTTAAGTTGATTTCTTTATGTAAGTGAATTTGGCTTCAAAGTTTTATTAATTTTGACATTTATAAATTAAAGTAAACTTTTTTTAATAGACGAGGTATTTATATAGATGTAACATTTTCTGTATGGAAATAAACTGTTCGAATGTCCGTAACAGGCATCAGAGAAGAAGTTGAGCAACCCCATGAGGGAAATCAAAGTGCAGAAGCTTGTTCTTAACATTTCAGTCGGTGAGAGCGGTGATCGTCTCACTAGAGCTGCCAAGGTATCTTCAAATCAGTTTCTATTTTTAACCCTTTTGTTCTTCAGTTGTATTTTGAATTTATTGATTTGTGAATCAGTTGTCAACATTTTTATTCGATTTAATTTGCAGGTGTTGGAGCAACTTAGTGGTCAGACACCTGTTTTCTCCAAAGGTGTATATTCTTAAGTAGAGGATGCTCATTAATTAAATATATACATTAGGCTAAAATTGATTTCTTGAGGTGTGAAATTCATTCCGATGTTTGCTATCGATCTGGATGATGATGATATTATATATAGGTTGTGTAATTATGGCATCCCAATTTATCTGAAGTATCTGACTTTATTGTGATCTGACAGCTCGATACACCGTGAGATCCTTTGGTATCAGACGTAATGAGAAGATTGCATGCTATGTCACCGTCAGGGGTGATAAGGCTATGCAGCTCCTCGAGAGTGGTTTGAAGGTGAAGGAATACGAGCTTTTGAGGAGGAACTTCAGTGACACTGGCTGCTTTGGTTTTGGAATCCAGGAACACATTGACCTGGGAATTAAGTAAGTGATGTCTTAGTAGTGGGTTTTTTCATTCTTTCTTTCTGATATCCCAATAATCTAGTCTCTATGGTAATTGACTTGAATGTTTCTATGGTAATTGACCTGAATATAGTGAATGCATTCTACTTTGATAAAACGTACAATGAATAACCTTGAGATATTTGTTGAAGATGTCAGTATGTGTAGCTGATGGTACATCGGACATCAAGAGATGTAGTTAAGTGACCCAGTAATTTTTTCAGTACCTATAACCCATTAATTTCTTTCATACCTCTAATGTTCTCCGATAAAGGTTGCTAGTGTTTGCACTATCTAGCTACTGGTATCTAAATTTTATCTTTCGTCACAATTTTGCCCGCTTATCCTTTTCTTCCATTCTGCGTGCAGATATGATCCATCTACTGGTATCTATGGTATGGACTTCTTTGTTGTCTTGGAGCGTCCTGGATATCGTGTGGCTCGTCGACGTAGGTGCAAGGCTCGCGTCGGAATCCAGCACCGAGTCACCAAAGATGATGCCATGAAGTGGTTCCAGGTCAAATATGAGGGTGTTATCCTTAACAAGTCCTCCGCCATTCAATCTTAAATCTGAAGCATTGGCTACCTGCCATTGTAAAATGCTTTCTAGATCAATATGTTACTATTATGGTTTCAAGATGTTGAATATTTTGCTAGAATTCTTGTTTTTCCATGAATATCATTTTCAGATAGTTTTTGTTGTTGGTAATCTTAAACTTAGAGAGTGGATGATCTGTTTTTATTTTGGAGATTTTGCTTCCTCCATGACTTTATCTTCATTAAAGGTTTTTCTTTATGGATTTGAAATTGATTTTGAATTGCATTAATTGATTGTGCCTTAGACCATCCACAGCAGAGTGAACTCACTTTATTCAGTGCCACGTCAGCTTTAAACCCACTTACACCCTCAATTAAACTCAGTTTTCACAGCAGAGTTTTATTCATGATTTTATTCACTTTCTCTCCCTTCCACATCACTTTATTCTGTACACTACCATATATTTACTTATCTCATTATTTATGCATATGTTATAATTAAAATTATAATCTTTATATTAATTAATTTTTATAATATAACAAATAATATTTAATTTATTTGTAAAAAAACTTGTTTTTTTTTGTGTCCAAATGAAACAAACCTAGACTCTATTTATAGATCTCGAAAAATAAAAAATATTGATATATTTTTTATATTTTTATTTTGATGAATTATTGGTCAAATAATACTTTTAGTAAATAAGGGGAAAGAAAAAAAGAAAGTGAAATGCATAGGGCTGCGTGGTAGCTTTCCATTGGCTACTTTTCAGCACGGGGCCCACATTAACCCCAAAAATGTGAGCATCAAAAGATGATACCCAACTTAAACCCCATCCACTTTAATTTTTGTTGCCTTTAATTGATCTTGCTTTAACTCCACTTTGACCCCTATATTAACCTTTGTTGTGGATGGTCTTAGGTTGGGCGTCCACCTCATTCTATAAATCAATTTTTTGTTGCAACTCCTTGAGCTATTTATGAAATGGCATTACAAGTTTTAAAAATTACTGTTGGCATCGTTCAATTATTTGTCAACAAATCAATGTTTGCGTTCTTATATTGTTATTAGGAGTTTTAAGTTCATATTGAACATGAAACATTTTTTCGATTTTATATCGGCTATTTATGAATGAAGGACGAATATAACAATGAAGATAATGTATGGTTCAATTTAGAAACAATTAAGGGTATGATGAGAAATTAATATTAGAATAATGACATAATAGTAAATCTTGATTAGGGCATAGCAAAAGAAAATCGAGATAGAATCAGTCAGCGAAAGAAAATTCGAGATAGAATTATTTATAGAATTATTTTCGCACTTTTATAATTTTATTAAGATTTTTTTTGATGAATACATTCCGTAATTCATTATATGATGATATCTATTAGTATCAACTTTATGACAAAAATCACAAGCCAAAAGTCATACTCCCTAGGCCTAGTGTAAAAATATTACTATTATGAACTTAGTGACAAAAATCATAAGCCAAAAAGTCATCTCAAAGATGAGATTTGCAACGTCCAAGCAAAGGCTTCGTATTTCATACAAGTTGCTAGGAAGTAGGAACGAAGCGTGCATGCCTAAAATTCCACGTGCTAACCGTTACTACACCACAAGGCACAAACACTCTATTAGAAAAATAAGTTCGCGGTCAGATGTTATATTTTACGTGACGTCCTATTATGTTATTAAAATGTTAATATAAAGTCAAATAATTACTTCATATGTCTTTAAATTATATGTATATTTGTCTTTTTATTTTTTAAAATACAGTTTAAACTTTAAAGTGTATATATTTCTTATTCTGCACACATAAAAATTATGAAAATTTAATGTTTTAAAGATATACATTGGAATGAATATTAACATAATATGTGACTATATTATTTCTTATCAGATAATAACTATTTATAGTTGAAAATTTGATCTAAAAATAGAAACGAACTTATATACTCCATTACAAATGAGAAAATATAAGTATAATGTAGGGCAAAAGACTGGAACCATTACCTATGTTTTATCCAGGTCCCCTTTCACTCACTCATGATTTAATTGGCTTCTTTCACTCACCCATGAAATAAAAGGACCCAGTCGCTCACCATGATGTGCCGTTTTCCGTTTTGATCGATTAGGTTTCGAGTTTAATTTGGGAATTTTGGATAACCATTGAATTGATATGGGTATTTTCGATTTTTCCTTTTTTTTGGTTGTTTATTAAACCTGAAGGTACAAATTTGCCCCTACCAAATTATTGTGTTAACAGCAACATTAACAGTAGATAACACGGCAATATTGAAAAAGACTCCTTTTATTTTATGAGTGAAAAGGACCCTAGCTATAACATAGGTGATGGTTCCAGCCTTTTACCCTATAATGTATCACACAAATTATAATAAAACAAAATAAAATTGAACAATGATTTTGATAGATTCATTTACAAGGTTCCTATAGATTCTTAAAAAACAAATGGCCCTGAGCTTCCCAACTCAGCTTTCTCTATTTTCCCTTCAAAATTCCTTCTCCTCATAATAAACTGTAATTACTCCAAAACAAAACAAATATTCGTACCAATCATTCTTACATTTTCATTGTTTTTCCTCAAAAGGGTGCTCCCATTCTTTGCATGTCCGATCAGTTATGGCTCAATTGCTGTCTCCAGTGTGTACAGATGCTCTCAAATTCCAAAACCATGTTCAGAGCTTCAGTTGTGTAAACAGAGTTGGTGTTTTTTCCAAGAATAGTTATAGTTGTAATAATAGTGTCAATTGGAGTGTGGTGGGTAATGGTAAAAGGAGGAAAGGTTTTGGTAAAGTGAAGGTAGCTACTGAGGATTATTCATCGGTTGATGCTTTTGCTGATGATTATTATGCTGTTCTTGGTCTGGTAATTCATTCAATTTCATTTCTTACCATCAATACTTGATTACCAACACAATAAACGATGATAATTGATCGATTGAATTGCACAAATATTTCCGATAGTGTCACCAAGTTGTATAGTCTCACGTTAATTATTCCGTTAACTTTTGACACCAACACGAAATGAAAGGTTGTATTTGGGTCAAAAAATGGTTTTTCATTGTTGGTGTTAGAAATTAATCAAGTTTTGCATTTCAGCTTCGTAATAAATTTTGATGAGACACCAAAAATGAGTTTAAATCTAAAAATTTCATTTTTGGGTCCAATTTAACCTCTCATCGGGTGTTGGTGTTTAAAATTAAAGGAATAGTTAACATGAGACTAATCTGCAACATTTTGGCCATTTTCGGGAATAAACTGCAACGGTGTCACTATTTGGACTAAACTGCAACTTTGTGACACTATCGGGGACTATTTGTGCAATTCGAGCTCTAATTGATCTACTAATTTGGTTGTAAGAACTAAAGGGGTCGTTATACCACTAACTGGGGTCGGTTTTGTGAATTCGATATCGGATTAGAAGGGGTCGTCGGCTACCTCTGCCTCTATGTCCATGAATAGACACCAGATTAAGTTGTTGGAAGAATATGTATGCTACAGTATTGTAGGAATTTGAAAGATTTTTGAACTATTCTTCTTGGCCTATTATAGTAAGAGATCTTACATTTATATATCAATATTGGTTACACAACTGTCGATGATTATAATGCTACTATCATCTAAGTCGAGTCTATATGTAGCTCCCTTTTTCTTGATGTCGTGAGGTAAATGACTCGCATATAGACAGGTTTTTATACAATGTTTTTATGATAATGGCGATTGATAACTGTGGTCTGTGGGTGTATCTTTTGTAAACTATAAGTACTCATCATTTATCAGTTAACTTTTATATGTGGCTGTTCTAAAATCTGTTATTCACTTTGCTGTCACTTATTGGGCCATTCAGCTTCCAGACGCTACTCCAGAACAAATAAAGAAAGCTTATTATAACTGCATGAAATCATGCCATCCGGACTTGAGTGGTAATGATCAAGAGACCACAAATTTTTGCATGTTTATCAATGAGGTTTATGCGGTGGGTTTCTTGACCTTGTATGAACTAAATTTATTGGCAGCAGGATTTGGATTACCTGTTTGCGGTTCTGTAATATATGATGGGTGTGGTGTAGGTTCTCAGTGATCCAGTACAACGGATGGTTTATGATGAAATTCATGGGTATGCTTTATCTGCCGTTAACCCGTTTTTGGATGATACCTCCCCGAAGGATCATGTATTTGTTGATGAATTTAGCTGCATAGGTATGTTCTTGGATATACAGTAACACGTTCACTTTACTCAATGAAGCTCTCAGATCCATGTCTCAGAATCTCAATGTAGTCAGGGTTATGTAGTTCAACTATCAATAGCAACAAGCATGATCACTTCACAATTAAGAGGGACACTTCAATAGTCTGCATATTTCTATTTACCGAACTCGGTGAACCATAATCGCACAGACATAATTCCAGTGGTCTAATTCATAACTTCTCATCTGTCGCTCATTGAGGGAACTTTTCTTATTTCTTCATTATCTCCCAGATACTCATTTCAAATGACTCACTTATGCTGAAACTATTGTTTCGTGCTGCATGATCATCAAAATGGAAGAGTTTCATACTGAATCTAGAAATTCGTTGTCTTTTCACTCCCAAACTATATTTATGTACATATATTTACTGATGTTTCCGCTGTCTGTTCTGTGGTTTACATTCCTCTTTACGTTTCATGTCCACAGGCTGCAAAAATTGTGCGAATGTTTGTCCGAATGTGTTTGATATTGAAGAAGACTTTGGAAGAGCTCGAGCTTACAGTCAGTCAGGAAGCATTGATTTCATTCAAGAAGCTATTGATAGTTGGTAAGTTGTTCTTTCTTATATGATTCGTCTTCTTTTGCAACTAGAAGAATTACTTGAAGAGGATATAAACATCTTAGTGCTTTCTTCTTTTAGCCCAGTTGATTGCATCCATTGGACTTCTGCAGCTCAGCTGTCACTGCTTGAAGATGAAATGCGAAGAGTCGAAAGAGTAAATGTAAGTCATTATTTCTCTATGCTGCATCTCTCTTTCATTTTCGATTGTCTGTTCTTCTGTGCACTACTATGACAACTGACAAGCAAACAGCGCTTTACTACGACTGGTTACTAGAACATTATGAAGAGAACAAGTTCTGTTGTTTTCAATCTACAACCATATTATAACACTCTGAAATAACTGAATAAGCGCTACCAATATTATTATACAGAGGGAGAGATTACACGACCATAGAACAGGAAAAGTAAGCTAGTTAAACATTTAGCCTTTTTAGGGGTGTTTGAAACTTTGAATCAACTTGTATAACAAAAAAGATCTAATATCATTATAATCTTATCAAATATGTACAATAATAAAAAACCCAAAAGGGCACAACTTTAACATTTTACTTACTGTTTTCTTGCGATTATTGATCAGGTAGCCCTGATGCTATCAGGAATGGGTGCTGCGTCTTCTGACGTCTTCAGGATGGTGAGACCAATATCGGATTTTATTTTTTTGACCCTAACTTTATATTATCATATTTAGTTCTTTCAGCTTGGTAGTGGAATAAATTGTCTATGCTATGCAACTTTCTCGTAGAACGATAGGGAGAGGTCGAATCTCGTGCAATCTGGGTGAAAGTTTGTGATTTTCATTAAGATTTTAGTGTGAGTAATATTATTCTTGACATTATGAAACTTGATTAAGTTGGATCAAATTTGCAGGCTAGCTCTCGATGGCAAAAGAGACAATCAAAAGTTCTGGTAAGAGTCAACTGCCCGCATTCTCAATGGAGATTGATGTTTCTACTTTTCCATTGGTCTTGTCCTGGCTTTATCGCTTTAACCTTGTAGCCTTAATTGATTGGACTACCCATTACCCTTGTACAAATTTCAAGTCTTCTTCTTCTGTACGTTAGTTTTCCCTCTGAAAATTCGTATACTTACCCTAGAGTCTAGAGTAATGTTGCATGTTTACGTGAACTCTTCGGATTTGTGCTTTATGCGAAAAAATTGGACCCAATCCTAGAAAAGCCAATGAACGAAGGCCATCTTCTCACTCCGATTATTCTCTAGGGCTCTAAGCTACTCTAACAAATCAAATTGTGGATTAATATTTCTAGGATGTTTGAAAAATTCAATAACTTGGCCATCTTATATGCATTTGGCACGACCCGATGTCACAGTTTTGAGCAAGGAATAACCAAATCTTCCAATTGGTTGAGTGACTGCATTTTCTAACGATTATCTGCGGCAGACTACAGAATAAGTCACATTAGTAGAAGTGCATAGACTTCTAAGGATTTCTGTGAGTTACACATCTGATAGCACCGTGCTAATGTCAGGAACAAGCTAAACAGAGGATGGCGAAGCAGCAAGGATATGATAAAACTGAATCATACTGGGGAAATATGTGGGGGAATGCAAAAGACTACCAGAATACAGGTATGAAAACTAATGGTAAAGGAAGTTGCTTGTTTCGTTCTTGGTTCACTTTTAACATGCCAATTCCATGAAGGACGTCGTGCTGATGCTTGTTATGATAAATTGTTTTGCCTCGATGGTTCAATTTGACCTTTGCAGCAAGGATTATTGTTATACTATCATACTCTCGTCGTGCCTAGAACTTTACCTTTTGAATGTCAGTAACTAACGTTGTCGTGTTACGTTATGCACCTCGGTGTACAGAGGAGGAAGTAAAGGAAAGAGCAAAAAGAGCTGCAGCGGCTGCACGAAGATGGAGAGAGTATTCAAGAAAAGGTGCCGACAAGCCTCCTGCATATAAACTCCCCGAAGCTTCTTCTAACGTCGATCAGTGAACATAAATATCCAAATAATCTGTGAATTCTTAGAATGTGTATATGTTGTATCTAAGCTTTGATCAATTGATGGTTATAAATGATGTATATGGTATAGTATAGAAGGGGATCAGGGTACATCTTGCAATCCTGTAATATGTTATGTTAAAGCTATTGAAACTGGTCCATTTAAGATGAATAAAGAATTATGCTAAATGTGATCAATGTTGGATATTGAAATCAATGGATTATTAACTCTTTTTCTTTTTGTAAATTAGCGATGAGGGTGAGTATCGAACTCAATACCTTTGGTCACTGGTAAGAGCCTTTTTCACTAAATTATTCGATTAACTCTGAAATCAATGGATTATTAACTTAGTTGTATATAGTTGGATATTTTGTTAAATAAGTCTGCTTTTTTGCAACGGGGACTCGCTTTCTATAACTTGCAAAGCATGGGCGGACTCAGAATTTTAATTTGGGTTATTCATTTTATCATTTAAAATATAAAAAGAACAAGACTATTCATTAAGAAAGTATAAGTGGTTAAAAACAACTAAAAAATATTGTTATGTCAAGGTTTGAACATAAAGAGCTCTCATAAATTAGCTAAAAACTTAACTATTTGAGCTAATCTCATTTTTACGTGGGATATTCACATGAATATATCTGTAACACTCTAGGTCCGCCCATGTTGCAAAGTGCCAACCATGTTAGCCACACATAACCTTGTGGTCATACACTCACATATTTTTCCAATTTGAACATGCTTATTACATAGGTCTCTATAGTTCAACTATTATTGCACCAGTATTTCATACTTATACTTACTCAGGTTTCAAGTCCCCGAGTCATGCTTCGCAAGTTTGAAGCTCGGGTCTCATTGGTTAGATGGATTTGAAGTTGTAATCTAGTTAAAATGATTGATATAACAAAGTAAGAAAAGAGACAAATGTCTATTCTGGGTTCATATCCTATTGTTAAATTAATTTTTAATATCTTTGTAATTTATAGTTTCTCACTTTCGCTATCTCTTTCTCTTAAAGACTATCTCCTAACGGGAGATAGTTAAAATTATAATGTGGTGCAATAGGAGATAATTGGGGAGGGAGATATGTTTTACCATTTTTGGAAATTATTATATAATTCCAGTTCCACCAATTAATGTGTGCCATGTGGTGGTCAGTAGGCTCCATTTAAATTTTTATTTATCCCTATTATAATTGTCATTTAAAATATTTTGAAATTTTTATTTTTTTAATTTTAATTTTAATTTTTTTATTTTTCGAAAGCTATAAATAAAGACTAGATTTGTTTGATCTGGACAAAAGCACCCGATAATTACTCGACTCAATAAAGCACATACATGGGTTACCCAGTAAAACACCACCCTTTTAATGTATAAACTAGCCAAGTAACCCGAGACACGCTCAATACTCGATCACACACCTTAATTTGATACCCATCCCACTCACATCCTCGCAACACTCGAATAAAAGAAATTGTTCTATACCCAACACGACCCGAACAAATATTTTAGTCACTCTAGCTATTCGGTAGCCGGTGCAACCCAGCTACCCGGTTGCGACTAAAACATTTTTCTAATATGGGCTCATGGACAAGCCCAACCTAGCTAATCCTCCGTCCCACAAATCTCAGATTTTCTCTTAGAGTCTTAGGGAGTTCGAGTTTTTCTTTAATTCTTGAACAAATTCAACCAAAATCAATTGAACAATGCAGTCAAAATTGGTACAAAAGTCAACTTCCTGAACCTCTTCTCAGCTCCTCCGCCCCTCCGCCGTACGAATTAGCGTTTTCCGGAGACTTCACCAGCAGGGCTAATGCAACGCGCTATCGCACAGGTGCTACCAAATTCCAACACTAAAGTAGTTATTACTCCCTCTGTCCCAAAAAGATTGTCCAGTTTCGACATTTATAACTCAAATACTCTCTATATCCCAAAATTATTGTCCAGTTTTTGTTTTTGGGTTGAACTCAATTAATATTTTTTTCCTGTATTTGTGGTGTTATATTTGGTGAACAATCAATTGAAAGTTTATGTTTTCTAAGACTCAGTATAATCATGATATTTTTTATTTAGTATAGAGGATATTTGTGTGCAATAAGGCTACGAAGTTTGATAATTCGAACTCTGCTGTAACAGTTAATCAATCATCACCCCCTCCGTCCCGAAATGGTTGTCCAGTTCCGAAGTTCGTAACTGATATACCCACTACATGCAGAAAAGATTGTCCATTTTTTTATTTATTGAAAACAAGTAATATTTGTTTGTCCCTGGGGTTTATAATAGCTGCAAAGGTGCTGAAATGTAACATTTTCACTAACAAAATATGATAATTTTGATTTAGAACAGAAGATATATGTGTCAAGTAAGGCTATAATGTTCTGGATTTTTAAAGCATTGAAAAATGAATTGGACAATATTTTTGGTTGGAGGGAGCATGGTTTTGACCTCTAGCATATTTGTTATTTGAATATTTATTTATACATATTTATGAAGAATTATTTGTTGAAAGAGGTAACTGGACTTAATTGTACATATGTGAAGTGTTGTTACATCCGCCTGGTCCAACTGACTTCGGTACGTTTTGTAGAATTTGAAACTATGTTCCAACTCCAATTCAATTTAATGGACGTTTTAGTTTTTCCATGTCAAGCTTTGACCATTAATTATTGAAAGTAATTCATGGCCAAAGGGTGACACCAAAAGACTAAAACTTCAATAAAAAAGAATTGGAGGGAGTATTTACTAAGAGGTTGAATTTTTCAGTGATTAAGGGTTCAAAGGGTGGTGTATATTGGAAGTTTCTTTAGAATACATATATTTTCTTGTTGGTTATTTTTATGTTTTAATTGTATTAGGATAGATGTGATAGTGATGATTGTACTGGGTAATTGAGATGAAGTGATTGGCTTTATATAGTAGCGAACTTGATTTGATTTTTGTTAATAGAAGTGCTTAGGATTTCTCTATTATTGTAGAAGTGTGATGTGTCGAAAACCAAATCTTACATTGTCTATACATTATTTGAACTTTTGAATAGAATCAGAAGGTGGGTCGACCAGAAGCATGTGTTCTCTTTGCACAAACATTTGTTCACCCTCAACTTGACGAGTATGTCGACGAGGTAAAATTGTTGATCTATAATTTCGTTTACTAGTCTTTTTATAATTTGAATGGGAAGTGCCACTTCTATATCCGTTAGTTACTTAATTAGGTGTTAAAATGTTTTTTTCTGATTTCTTTTTGCATATTGAGTTTCTAAACTTCAGCAAATTGGTAAGTAAACACTAAGAGTATGTTTTATAATATATTGGTTCATAAACATTAGGGACGATACTAGCAAATTGGTCTCCAGACTCTAGTAAATACTCCTTAAACACTACCAAGAGGATTTGTTACTTATTTTAACCCTGTAACTTGTTAGAAAGTAGTAGTGGAAGATCCCAAAAGGAGCTTTCAGATTCTAATAAACTTCACTGGGTTTCTAGTTTTCCCAAGTTTTAGTTCTGGACAGTACACGGTAGGTTAATGAACTTTTAGTTTGGACCTCTCTTTGTTGGTGCCAGATGCTTCTTAGATTATTTTTATGTCTCTAACATCATAACTATGTTTCAAGCATTACATGGGTTATAAGGCTAGTTCGAAAGTGTTTGGTCAAAATATACTCGTACAGGGTTTTCTTGACATTCTCATTTCTCTCATAGTTTAAGTTTTGTCTATGCTCTTTGGAAAACTGGATTCTGCTATGTCCTCTGTTTCCACCACTTTGCCTTTGTCATTACCAACCAGCTCCATTGACTACTCCTCATAAGTCCATTAACTGAATAATGAATGTCCTTAATTTTTTGGATAGTCTGTGTAAGTAATCCTAGTCAAGACAGAAGAAGTCAAGTTAATCCAATTATGCATGTGCTCATGTGTTTTTTCAAATATCTTTCGCCATGGTAGTGCATTGTTAAGAAGGTATTAGTTGTAAGATGTTAATAATATTTACTTGTTGTTGAAGGTCTTGTTTGCAGAGCCCGTAGTTGTCACGTCGTGTGAGTTTCTTGAGCAGAATGCTTCATCAACTTGTGCTGCTGTAAAGCTTAATGGGTATGGCTACATTGACATATTCTCACGTTGAAAACATTCTGCCTGTATATAGAGCTGTACATGAGCCGAGCTCGAGCTGAGAAAATGTTAGCTCAATTCACTCCTAAATCGAGCAATTAGCTCAATGACCTTTCACCTAGCTGAGCTAAACTCGAGCAAGCTCACTTTATCCATGCTTTGTTCAAACTCTTAATGTAATCGCTTTAGGTATAAATAAATTTTAATTTAAGAGACTAATCATTACTATCATTAACCATTATTTAACTTAGCGAAATAGAAGTCCTTTACTTTTACTAGGAAATCATCATATAAAGTTTGACTGACGACAAACTATCATAATTCTTGAATATCATACTAGTTTTCAATTATATATAGAAAATTGAAAAACTTCGAGCTACCGAGCTGGCTTATTTGAATAAGATGTTTCCCTTGGTTGCAAGCTCCGCCGTTTTTTATATTTCTAATGATTCTAGAGATCCTGTTAGCTATGAATTATATCTCCTTTGGACCTCCCTAAAATTTTATTATAGTTGCTATATTCATCATTTTGTGCAGAGCCACTTCACCACCTTCCTTTGCGTTGGAGGTTTTTGTTCAATGTGAAGGAGAGACAAGATTTAGGCGGATATGTCAGCCTTTCTTGTATTCTCATTCTTCATCTAGCGTACTTGAAGTTGAGGTATGTAAATGTCATAAAGATTGATAGTTATCCAAAAAGATCTTCATATTTGCTTCTATGTGCTCTCTAGTTTCTTTGCCTTTTGTTTTTCTTTTCCTGTCTTCTTTTTTTATTTCATAGGATTGTGGTCTATTGTTGTAAATGTGTTGGTTATTGAGGTATTTATATGGGTTATCGTATTTATGTGAAGGGTATAGTGACCAATCATCTGGTCGTACGAGGTAGTTATAGGAGTCTTAGCTTGGTCATTTATGGAAACACGGCTGAAGATCTTGGCCAGTTCAATATAGAAGTTGGTTTGGATAGCTCTTTGACAAATACTGTTAGTGCAATAGATGGGAACCTTGAAGACCTACCATTGGCTTTGAGATCCACGAGTTTGACTATTGAGGAATTTGAACATCCATTGGAAACACTAGCTCTTGTTGGCGTAACCCCTGATCTTGCTGTTGAGGTCAAGCAGTTCTTACAAGTTCTTATTAAGATTTTAGATTTGCCAGAACTAAAAGATGCACGGGGTTCAGTTCTTGATTGTGTGCTGTCAGTGGCCTCAATCTATGCAACTCCTAGCACTACTAGCCAGAAGGAATTTGGGGTCGATAAGTTGAATAATGTCGATGTCCTCATTGAAGCAAGAAAGGAACTTGTGTGCTTATATGAAGACCAAATTCAGCATCAGCAAGGAGCAATGCCAACTGACATATTGGTAGATAGTACATATCTTGAATCTGGGATCGATTTAATCTCTACTAAAAAATTAGTTAATGCTCTGATTCCATACTTCGAATTTGGTAACAGATCTGGAAACGATGGTCATCTCCACACATCCAAGGTAACAAATCATCTTCTTCCATAATCCTACGAAAATATTTTTCCAATCAGCTCCTTGATAATAATAATGGAATTTCTTTAGCCATTTTATCACGGCCTGTGTGATTCTTTCGTCCAGACATCTGATATTTGCTTATGCTTCCAAATGCAGAATCTTATGCTATTGTTGGGTATTGCTATTTTACTTTGTCATACAAAAGAGAGTTGTTTCCACTTTGTAAGTGGTGGTGGCATGGAGCTGCTTGAATATGCCCTTACCAGCAACTCTGCGGCCCTCAAGTTGTTGGCTCTAGCTAATATAGAGCAAGCCACACGCCATCCAGTTGGTTGTGAAGGATTTTTGGGATGGTGGCCTAGAGAAAAGGACACAATTCCTTCTGATGTTAGTGACAGATACTGTCAAATGTTGAAGCTAGTATTGCAGAGTCAGCGGCATGATATTGTCTCATTAGCGACTTATATACTTCATCGTGTGCGTGTTTATGAAGTTGCTTCTAGATATGAGGTATATCTTTATTTTTATGAACTTTGATGCTCATGGATTTTTCTTTTTATTTGGAAAATGTAAGGCCTGTTAACCAATTCTTGTGGTGGTAGATTATTCTTTTATAGGTCATTTTATCATTTCAACTTATTTTGTAAACCTTGAAAATTTCAGAATGCAATACTCTCTATACTGGGAAGCCTTTCTGCTACTAGGCAAGACTCAAGTATCACATTGGACATGCTTGCTGTTGCTAAGCTTCAACTCATGAAGCTATTGGTTTGTAACTAACTTTGGCATCTATTAATCATTTATGTTTCTGTATTTTACACATTAGTTACTGATTATTTATCCCTACAATTAACTATTTGGCTCTTAAGTTGAAATATGTTGACAACATTTCTGCAGAAATTAATAAACTTGCGTGGTCCTGTTGATGATCCATCTCCAGTTGCTAGTGCAACCCAGTCTTTGGTCCTTGATGATGCTGGATTTTTATCATACAAAGCTACTCATGGATTGATCAATAAATGCGATCTTGGCTATTGGAATCAGGATATTGACTCACATTTGCTATCCTTGTTAAAGGTATACTGGCGATCTTTAGACAGTAATAAAAACTTATCTAGTTTTGAACTTTTTCCTTTCATCTATCAGTACATATGCCCATGTGTTACCATCTTTGTTCTATTGCTCCACTCAGTTACGTTTTCTTGTGATTGGTAATGCTACTATGAGCAGGAACGGGGTTTCCTTCCCTTATCAGCTGCTTTGCTATCATCTTCACTTTTGCGATCCGAAAGTGGACCAATTCTGGACTTATTTGTTGACATCGTCTCACATATTGAGGCCATCATGCTCTCTCTGCTCTTCAGCCGCTCAGGTCAGTTGAGTCATTTGACCCTAAATATAATGAATAATACTTATCACTTACGATTTATGACTTTCCTTTTCGCTTTCAGGATTGGTCTTTCTGCTACATGAACCTGAACTAGCATCTATAATTATTCGTGCTTTAATGGGTTCTGAGATTTCCAGGAAGGTTGAGCATCCTTCTCTACGCTACGCATCTGTCTTGATATCTAAGGGCTTCTTTTGCAATCCTCAAGATGCTGCGAAGATTGTTGAGATGCATTTGAAAATGGTGAATTTATTTCTCCTGTCGTATTTGGATATTATTCAGCGTTTCAGCTTTTTTTCTTCTTCTTATATTACCAGCCTTGTATGAATTGTAGTCCGAACTTATGTATGTTTTGGTCATTCTTCTTGAAGATTTTTGTCGCTGACACTAAATACCATAACATATAATGTACTATCTCGTTAAGCCTCTTTTAACTTTTTGCAGATTTATGCCATAGATAGGTTGGCGTCAAGTCCAACCAATGAAGAGTTATTATGGTTACTATGGGATCTCTGTAGACTATCTCGGTAAGCCTCTTTTTACTTTTTAAGTCTGTGGTTAAGTACCAGACCATAAATGTAACTTGAAATAGTTGTGCTGTTTCTCCAAGGTGGATGTGTCAGGTGTATGCCCATGAATTTTGCATTTTGAACCTTTCCTTCTTTGTTAAAGATTATTCTCAGGCGCATGCTCCTTGCCCTTGTTAGATATTGGTTACCATTCAACTAAAACTGATTCCATCAACTTATTGTATAATCTGAAGGCCAAATGACTGCAACAATAACCTATGTTTACAAAATGTTTCCAGTCCAATCAATTATGTTTGAAAACGTCCTTGTCAATCACCTATCTTCTGGAATATATTCTATTTGGTCTCGCACGTTAAATTTTTTGCTAAGCGCGTGTTGGGGGTGGATTATTTTAGATTCGAAATTGGGCTTGGATTATTTCAAATTTTCCTTTTGACTTTTTCTTCCCAAAATATATTAAATGAAATGACTGAAATAGCCTTACTGACAAGTCATGTGTCCCTCACATGATACTATTAACGACAGATTAAAAGAATAGGTGATGGATTGAAACATTTTTAAACGTAGGTGATGGACTGGAAACATTCTGTAAATATGGTTTTCGCTGTGGTCTTTTGCCCTAATCTGAATTAGATTGTACCCCTTGATTTAGTGGAATCTGTTCCATATTTTAAATGCAGAATAGTAGACTGTATTGGATAAGTTCTTAAGATTATTGTGCTAGGGTTTTTTCAAAAGTATGAGGCTAAACTAGTACTTAGTTTCTCTTAGTCCAATGTTAGTAAACCTTCTCCCGCTGGATTTGTTTTCGCAGATTTTGGTCATACTCTTACCTATGGAATATTTGAGACTAGGACCCGTATGGGTAGAAAATAATGTACTGTTGTTACCACAAAGTACTCCATCTATTTAAGGGTTCAGTTTCATCCAGAACATATTGATCTTGGTTGGAAACATACTCCCACTGGTTTTGATACTTGTCATCCTAGTCTAGAAGAGCTATTTCAATGACTTGATCTACAGTTCCAACGCATTTTCACCTACTCTTTCCTGTTCTATCCATATTAAATCTCCCTCCATCCCATTTTATTTGTTCCATTTGACTTTTCACGGTCATCGAGACAAGACTTTTTTCTTGTTTTTGTAAATTAACGATGAATTGAGTTTCGAACCCAGGACCTTTTGGTCACTAGCAAGAGCCTTTTCCACTAGGCTATTCAATTAACTCGTCATCGAGACAAGACTTAAAACATAAATATCTCTAATTTTATAAGCGTAAAAATGATAAAAAGTTGATATTTCAAAAATATACAGTGAAACGAATTCTAACAAGATTGCACATGACTATATTATTTCTTATCGACTAATGAGAATTTATGTTCAAATTTTTGAAAGTTTGACTCCCAAAATAGAAAGTGGTCAAATACAATGGGATGAAGGGAGTAACATTGTATGCCAATTACAACTTTTTTGTTGGTTCAATTCCCCCCATAATTTTGGACTTATTCTTTATCATTCCCAACACACAAGGGAATTACTTTATTATCTTAGAATCCTTCTATATTGGCAATTGATAAGACCAACGCAATGATTGATGATTAAGGTCTGAAATGTGAAAAATTTAGTGTCTAAAAGTCTAGGATGGCATGATTAAAAACAAGAGGAAACATAGGAGGATCCTTTATTGATATGTATATACTTATACTATGTTTTGAGATGATATTGGGTCAAACTCTTAGAAGACTCAAATTCTTGATGTCTAGCAAGAACGTACTATGAACTACTAGTACCAGAACTTATCAGTCCCTTAATGTGCTGTCAATCTGTTTTTCTAATCTAAGTTAATGAAAAAATGTTTTTCATTCAAACTACCTTGGAGTTCTATTAATTTCAATTGTCTGGTTTGCAGGTCCAATTGTGGACGCCAAGCATTGCTTTCTCTGATACACTTCCCAGAGGTATGCATATGATGCTAATGACACTCAATATTTTGGTACAAAGTTATGTGTGGAAATGTGAAGTTCTGATGCAAGCCTTGATATTTTGTTCATGTTGACCTAATATTAAATGCTTGCTCACTGATTGGTGATTTTTATATTAAAATTCTGCCACTTAATTATTAAGTGCTACGCACAGTGCCAAATTTAATAATTTTCCTCTTCATTAAATCCTACTTCAGGCCCTTTCAGTTCTGATGGCTGCATTACATTCAACAACAGAGTTGGATCAAATATCCACAACCAGCGGTAGTTCATAAACTGTGGCTCTTTTTGTCTTCTTTTGCATTGTCACACCAATTGTCAGATAGCTTAACTGCGTACAATTTTTCCTCCACAGAAGATCCACCGTTAAATCTGGCTATCTTTCATGCGGCTGCAGAGATATTTGAAGTGATTGTAACTGATTCAACCACCTCTTCTTTGGGTTCTTGGATTGACCATGCTAAAGAACTTCACAGGGCCTTACATTCCTCTTCTCCTGGATCAAACAAAAAGGATGCCCCTGCTAGGCTACTGGAATGGATAGATGCAGGTGTGGTTTACCATAGAAATGGTACTCTTGGTCTCTTACGTTATGCTGCTGTTTTAGCTTCTGGAGGAGATGCACATATGGCATCGACAAGCATGCTAGCATCTGATACTATGGATGTTGACAATGTTGTTGGAGATTCATCCAATAGCTCTGATGGTAATATAATTGACAACTTGTTGGGGAAGCGTATTACAGAGAAGGATTTTCCTGGTGTTATTCTGCGGGACTCTTCTATTGTTCAGCTGACAACAGCATTTAGAATATTGGCTTTCATTTCCGACACTTCGGTATGAATTTAATTCCATCATTATTTTGTGTAGTATTTTCTATCGCTAGCTAACTCTTGTTTCATTATTGAAGACTGTTGCTGCTGCCCTTTACGATGAGGGTGCTATTATGGTCATCCATGCAGTTATAATTAATTGCAGGTTGATGCTTGAGAGATCTTCCAACATCTATGGTCAGTGTGGTGCCTCCGTTTAGAAGTTTATTTCTTTAAATTGGAGATCTGTATGCAATCTATTTCTTCTCTTTGCCTTACCTAGTATTATGAAGTATTTTAGCTGTATTGCATTGAAGGATCATGTCGATAAAATTCATTAACGTTATAAATAGTTCGATAAAATTCATTAACGTTATAAATAGTTGTTCCAGGTCTAATATTCGCTTAAAATCACTACTAACTAATATTACATCTTGCTTTTTCCAGATTATCTTGTTGATGAGGGTAATGAAAGCAATTCAACTTCAGACTTGCTTCTAGAACGAAATCGTGAACAGAGCTTTGTTGATTTGTTAATTCCTTCATTAATTTTACTTATCAATCTACTACAAAAATTACAGGTTTGTGGTGACCATTCATTAACTTACATTTCATGCCTTCCGTTCTTACAAATGTGTGTACATTTTGTAATTATGTATGTATATTATTATTACTCTATTTCCCCTTTCCTTTTTTAGGAGGGGGGAGGGAGAAGTAGGAAGCTGAGTTCGAATGCCTTCTATTATGATCTAGAACATGCTTAGTAAATTGATGCCTTGGAAGTTAAAAGCAGTATGTTGGCCTAGATGCTAGTCAATACCATGGGTTTTCTGCCTCCCATGAAGATCCCACTAGAGCAGCTTCTACTTTTAATAGGCCATGAACTAGATTTCAAATTTTGAAAGACTCGATCTCATTTTTGTTCGACCTTAATTTGATATTTGTAAATGTATGAGCATTTTGCTAGATGCCTTTACCGCTGTGCTGTATAGATTTTACTCCCCACCCCAAATTCGTTTCAGACATGTTTGTGTCTTGAGGCATAGCTTTGACCATGAATAACTTTTTAATTTTGTTACAAGAGAACTACAAGAAACTAATAAAAGGAAATATTTTGTAAAACAAAGCCAAAGAAAAATTATATTTATTAGAAAAATGAATAAGTAACTCATATTCAAAGGTTGAAGTAACTCATAATTAAAGGTTTGCCTTGAAAACCAAATTTGTCCACTAAAACGACTTGTAGCGAGTATAATGTGTCCTATTCCTATTACAACTACATTTTTCTTGTTGATTCTGATGGGAAGTCAAACTCATGGGAGAATAAGATTACTATCAGAAACTTACTCATGTATTATATTTTCCTAGGAAACCAAAGAGCAGCACAGGAATACAAAACTAATGACTTCCCTGTTACAACTACATCGAGAAATGAGGTAAATGGTGTCATCACATGACGTAATCTCAGAATTTAATAATTTTAAGTTCTAAATGATTGGATGCACAAATTTGCAGCCCAAAATTAGCTGCATGTGTAGCTGATTTAACCTCTTCGTACCCCAACTTTGCACTTGGACTGGGAGCTGTTTGCCATCTTATTGCATCAGCACTTGCCTGTTGGCCAGTGTATGGTTGGACTCCTGGCCTTTTCCATCACTTGGTTGACAGTCTTCATGCAACATCCATTTTGGCTTTAGGTCCCAAGGAGATTTGTAGTTTGCTCTGTCTCTTGGTATGTTACTTCCCTTCAACCCCCCTGAATGAGCTATGAGTTATAATGGCAAATGTACAACTGTTTTAATCATCTTTTGCATTCAAGATTGATTTACTGCCGGACGAAGGTGTGTGGTTATGGAAGCATGGAAATCCTATGTTGAGTGTACTCAGAACGTTAGCTGTTGGCACCATACTAGGGCCTCAAAAGGAGAGACACATACGATGGTACTTGCACTCTGCCTGCCAAGATAAACTGTTTATCCAGTTGACTTCTCAGCTAGGCAAGATTGCACAGATAATCTTACATTGTGCAACCAGTGTATGTTTCCTATGCCAACAATTTTCCTTTCTTATTATTTTTCAAGTTTAACATCCCAATCCAAAAAGGACAAACGAATAGAATCTTCCAGCAAGGAAAATAAACTCTCCTTATTTAACAGCACTACCCCATTCAGTTGAGATTTTTGCAGTTGTTCATCTTTTCTTTTTCTCTGACAATATGTTTTTCCTCAATCAGACTCTAGTAGTTATACAAGACATGCTCAGAATACTCATCGTACGAATAGCTCGAGTAAGCATGAAAAATGCTTCAATGTTGGTACAACCAATAGTACATGATATTCTAGCTCGTCTTTCTGAAGATTTCACTTTATCAGATGTTGAAGCTTATAAGGTGAGAATGTTAATTTTAGCACTCACTGCAGCTGCATATGCTTGTTTCTTAATGTTATCTGTCTTTTTTTGTTTTTACCTTCAGGGTTATCGACTACTTGACTTTTTATCTTTGTTACTTGAACATCCTCATGCAAAGGTGATTCCTGGTTCATCAACTTATATCATATCGATTGAATCCTGTAACTTGTTGAATGCTAACGTTAAAATTGTTTTGACGTGTCATCAGCCATTAATATTAAATGAAAGCGGTATAGAAATGCTTACGGGGGTGCTGGATAGATGTCTTGGTTGTTTCGACACTGCAGATGCGAGTAAAAACGAAGTTTCCATGTTTAGCTGGTCTATCCCGGTATTTAAAATAATCTCACTAATTAGTGATGGCAGTACATTGGCTAAGCGTTCCAGGTTGAATGAGAGGTACTCATTTTTTTATAAATCGTGTCAGGTTTAAACTATCAATCAAATAGTTTCTCATGTGCTGAATGTGTTCCTCATCCTTCATTTTGTGGTCCCACAGATTTAATCCTGAAAACTTTTCCGCTGAGGCTTTTGTCGTGCTACTGGGCCAGATCATTAAACTATGCAAGGTAACTTCTGAATATAGTTTGCCATCTACATGTTTCTTCTAATATATCTGTTATTATTGGAAACTTGCAATGACTAGGCAACATCAGCATGGCCCAATGCCTCTAACGAGGTTCCTGCCTAAGCAGAACAAAAGGCCAAAATATCAAATTAAATGCCTTAATAGATAGTTGGGGCCTTGCTGAAGCCTCGTACATTTTGAAATTGTCTCTATGTATCAGTCCAGGTTTCACCCTTCCTCTTAAGGGAAATATTCTATTGACAGCCGGTATTTCTCTTATAAGCTAGCCCATGTTGGTGACTGATGAAGCTGATTCAGTTATTAAACTGAACTTATGCAAGCTATATTTCTTTGATTATTTATTCGTATTGCATCAGGGAGGCTATATTTCTTTGATTATTTATTTGTATTTGCAATTCGATTGTTTCCGTGCTTTGTTATTTTATTTGACCATCTGATTTTGGAAGCATTTTATAAAGCTCAAAAGACCCTTTTCCCTTGCCTTATTATGATGGTGAAAGAAATTAAAGAAATTCTTCCAAATTATATGTTCTTGAGAATTGTTACTCTGACGCTTTTAGCCTGGAACTAGAAAACACAAATTCTAAACCTCTAAGCCTGGCCTCCAGTTATCTACGACTAATGGACACTTTGGTGTCGGCATATCAACATGAAGATCGACAATTCTGATTAAGTTTGCATTGGCCTAATTATTATTGCTAGCTGACTGGATATGTTTTGGCTAGGGTTAGTTATTATTGTTTCATCATTTTCATTCACGAATTAAGACTGCGTTGGCCTAAAGATGACAACTGAGCTCTGTATGATTACTCAGAGAGGTGTCTCAGGGTGGTCAAAGTTGTCCGTGTAATGAAAAGTCTTTTTCCTTCCGGATGTTCATTTAAGTTTAAATTTGTAGCATAAAATAACCAGACTCTTACATCGCTAGCGATTTTTTAACACTTACTTGAAGAATGTGGGTGTTATCATTGAGGTTTTCATTAATTCAAAAACATGATCGAGCAAAATAAAAGACCACATGTGGTCAAAAGGGAGAACATTAGGAAACATGTGACTGATAATCCTTTTACCCTTCTGGATATTAAACAAGTTTATTGTTTCCTTCTATATTCCGTGGGAACCTGAAAATTAAGCCCCAACCCTCTTGGAAATGCAGGTGTTACCTGTTGGGAAAGAGTTAATCGAGTGTTTATCAACCTTTAGACAATTAGGGTCATCCAGTGAAGCTCGCGTGGCCTTGTTATCAGTTATGTCAGAGCATGAGAGGCTAGGGGCACATGAAGTTGACCAGCATGTTGGTGCATCTGAATGGAAAGACGATCCTCCACTTCTTGGTTGCTGGACTAAATTATTGAGAACAATCACTTCTAAAGATGTTTTCCCTGTGTATGCTCTTGAGGCTATTCGTATTTTATCTGCCGGTTCTTTGTGCTTCTGCTTGGAAGGGGATAGGTTTGTATATTTCTTTTCTTGTTACTATTTTGTTTGGCTATGTTCAATATTGCGTTTTTCTGAAAATCTGTGCTTGGCCACTTCAATTTAGTTGTTGAACACGATGTTGCGACGACTTTGTGATAGTACTGAAAGACTTATAAGTTGGATTTCTCTGTCTTGTTTCCTTATGCTTGCTAGTGGTACTTTCATTTCAGTTCTTATTTATTATAATGATAATTATTTATTTTAAAGGCAATCTATAATTTAAGATATCATATTCTCAATAATCTATATCAATAATTTAAGCATCAGGAATTTGACACCTTAGAAAACCACTGGGACATCAATCTTTATGTTTCGGATAAGTACTTGTTCTGTTGAATATATATGGGCATTCACCGTTAATTAATGGTAGCCCTTTTTCCTTTTATGCCTAAAGTAGGTACGTGGACTTTGATTCTGGGATTCTTCCAATTATACATGTTGTAAAATGTGGCTTATGCATATGATTATATTATGAAGCAGTTGCAATTATTATCTCTTGCAAATACGTGCCTATATGGTGTTCTGCTAGATGCTTTTAGAGTGTATATTTTGTTCAAAAAAAGCTATAATAGTATTCAGTTGCATCTAGTGTTATCTTTATCCAGGGAAGATCTATTTTCTGTGTCAGATTTATCAATTTTCATAACAAGAGTGATCATGTTGGTGTTGGATACTAATCTTACTTACTGTTTTCCCTCAGCTTGAACCTAGAGAGAGTTGCTGCAATCAAGTACTTGTTTGGGATGAAAGGCAACACGAGCCCCAGTAGTAAGTTTGAGGAAGACATGAATTCTATTCTGGAACTTAAAGACTTGTTGGAGATGTCCATTGCTGATTCAGTTGAAGGCGATGCTCTTATGTCGGAGGTAGTAGTAGGTTCTTTTTTCTTTATAATCTAGTATTTACTATTATTAACTAATGGCAACGCCCCAATTCTATGCTTATGAGTTTCTTGAATATGCAGACTGTCAGCTTCGCTCGACAATTATTACTTTTGTTGCAAAGTCCATTTGGTGTTGTAACCACTGAGCATCTGACAACCAATAGCCTACTTGCAACAAGTGCTGCTACACCCACTTCCAAATTCCACAGACTTACAGATGGCAGTGCTAGGAGGATCCTGGATTATGACTCGAATGAAGTTATAGATAAGTTTCTCTGGGAGTGTCCAGAAATTTTGCGCGATGGACTGCCAATTAAAAGAAAAATGTTGCCTTTGGAGGGGCCTAATAGGCGTGCTAGAGGGGACAATGCATCCACTGAGATAACCACACAAAGTTCATTTTCACGTGGATCAGTGCCTCCAGTTCCCTCTGGGCCTACACGCAGGGATACCTTCCGACAGCGCAAGCCAAACACTAGCAGGCCACCTTCAATGCATGTTGATGATTATGTTGCTAGAGAAAGAAATGCTGATAGTAGTAATAACCCCAATGTAATTGCGATCCCACGAATTGGATCTAGTGGGAGACCACCATCAATACATGTGGATGAATTTATGGCCAGACAAAGGGAGCGTCACAATCCTATTGGGTTGTCTGTTGCTGATTCTGCTTCCCAAATGAAGTCGGCACCTCCAGAAATAAAAACTGATTCAGAGAAGACAGGTAGATCTCAGCAGTTGAAGCCTGATCTCAATGATGATCTTCAGGGAATTGATATTGTCTTTGACGCTGAGGAAGCTGAAACAGATGATAAATTACCCTTTCCTCAGCCAGATGATATTCTACCTCAGTCTGCCCCTGCTGTAGTTGAGCAGAATTCTCCTCACTCAATTGTTGAAGAAAGTGGGAGCGATGTTAACGAAAGCAGTCAGTTTTCACACTTGCATCATCCGATAACATCTAACACTGATGAGAACACACCAGGTGAATTGTCTTCTAGGGTGTCAGCATCTCGTCCAGATTTGCCATTGACCAGAGAACCTAGTATTACTTCAGAGAAAAGATTTCCTGAATTTATGGAAGATTCTAAGAGTTTTGCTACTAAACTGGCCAAAAATGTTGAATTACCTGCTTCAGGAAGCAATAGTGGAGGAAACTATGGCAAGACTTCTGGATCAGCTATCACTCCTAACTTCTACCCAAAAACAGGACCTCATCGAAGCGGAGGAACGCCTCCTCTGCCTTCTGGTTCTCACATTCCGTACGACCATAAATATCTGCCAAATCAGCCTCCTTTACCCCCGATGCCACCTCCAGCAACAATTTTGCCAGTTATATCTCAACATGCAGACACCATCACAAGTCATACTTCTCCATACAACTCAACGAACGATGTCCAGCCTTCTGTACTACCACGCTTCCATGTATGTTACCATTTACTACGTGTTTTTACAGCCATTTAACAAAACTTGTAGCCTCATTTAATTTTCTATTTTGCAGGCCCAGCCAGAGTATTTGTCAAGTTCCTCTACCCTAATGGTATCTAGTCCTCAACCAGATTCCCAGCATGCAAGGCCATCACATCCTTCACCTGGTAGACCCAGTAGACATCATCCTCCACTTCCTCCAACACCACCTCCCTATTCTGCAAGCCTACATGCATCATCTGTGAAATATGCAACTTCACATTCTCAAAGTTATCAATCTATTGGAACAGTCGAGCACCAGCAGAGCAGCACCAACCATGCTGGTTCATCAGGGATCCCGATGAGTTCTTATCAACCCCCTGCGATAATGCCTCATTTGCTTTTTAACCGTCCCAATTCGGCTCCCAATAATATTTTTGCCAGCAGTTCAGCTCTGCATAATGTGGAAAATGTATCTTCTATGTCACAGAATCTTGGCATCAACCTTTCTACCATTCAGCCATCACTTGGTCAATTGCAACCTCTACAACCTCCACAGCTTCCTCGCCCTCCACCACATCATTTGAGGCCTTTGGTCCCTGCTTCACTGCAGTCGGAACAAGGTGTTCCCATGCTACAGAGCACTCAATCAACACAGGTGCAACAATTGCAGATGCTACAACAATCCCAAGGTTCTCAAGGTCATATGTATTACCAAACGCAACAGCAGGGGAATTTTGTGCATTTGCCGCAGCAACAAGTTGAACATTTTCAGCAGCAAGTTCTTCCTCCGCAAGGGGATAGCTCATCTCAGCAAAATGACCCTGGAATGTCCTTGCACGATTTCTTCAAATCTCCGGAAGCTATACAGGTATTTATATTGTACACTGGTGTGTCTATTGAGTTATGTTATAAATTCTATGCCGCCTAATCGAAACTATTTTTGGTCCTGTATGCAGTCCTTGTTAAGTGACAGAGAGAAACTCTGCCAGCTTCTGGAACAACATCCAAAATTGATGCAAATGCTTCAGGTTTGATGTGTTTCATCTCTTCATCTATCCCCTCTACTCATTTTCTGTCCCTCCATATTTGTCTTTCACTATTTTTTCTTCATGTCATGACTATGTATGTAGACGTGTTCCCTCCTTACTTCATTGGCCCTTTCTAGCTTTAGGGTTTGTAATGTAGATGTGTCGAGGCTCTTGCTTTTCTTTAATTGATTTAGTATTTCAGATTTGATCTCAGGAAAATGTATCCATTTATTGTGGTTTAATACTTCTTGAATGTTATGCTAACTGTTTCTATTCTTAATCTTGGTTGGTGACTCCTATAAATCTAATATTACGATGCTTTCATCTTTATCTTTGCAGCTTGCCTATTGAGACTATACAACTAATTTAAAAAACTTCGTTCATGGAATTCTTTAACTTTTGGTTGCAGGAAAGGCTAGGCCAAATGTAAACCGAATCTAGAGATGTCGTGGAGAGAGCTTTGTTTGCCGTTCAGCTCAAATGCTTTATTATTAGCTATTCAAGTTGAACGGCCTATTATTTCTTCGTTATCTCATTTTTGTTAGGGTTTATACATAGCTTTCCTTGATTTTGTTGTACTTGTATATTAAATCATGTTCTAATAACTTTGTACATTGTAGTTATCTTTTTGGCTCCTAATGTGTACATTATTGTGTTGTAATGTAAAACTTCTGTTAGTCAAACCCAGCAGTCCCATAGTTGATAAATGTTTTTCTGACTTACTGGAATTAAATGCTTTAGATGGTCTCTTACACTTTTTACAATATTTTATGTTATAAATTATACTTTAAGATTTACAAATTACACAATGACAATTGTAATGATGTAATAAACTGTTGCATAATTCAGGTATAATTCAATTATTTATAGATTGAGTTATAAATGCGAACTTAAGTGTAACTGGTATAGGTTTTAAAACAATGAAAACTTAGGTATCTATTGGAAGACTATTACTACTATGTAAGAACGTAGGTTATGTAATAACATTAGACTCTTAGGTTTTTTTTTTTTTTTTTGTAAATTAGCGTTGAATTATTGACTACAATGATATTATAAAGAATGAATTCAGAAATTCATAATTAGAGAGTTAGAGTATAATATGAGTCAAATTTGTCTCCAATAAGGTTCAAACTCATGACCTCTTACACGAAAAGTTGTGTCTGATGGCACTAGGCTATTGAGCCATCAGTAACATTAGTCTAGTAGTTAATACTGCATTCGTCCCTTTTTAATTGTCGTCCTAGTTATTTGCACATAAATCCTTTTTAATTATAGTCCCAGCTATTTGCACGTAAATTAAGAAGGATTAAAAGTAGTCAAAAAGTATATTGAGAATGTAGAAATGCAATTGCTTGGAACTAAATCACTGGTTGACTATTAATTTCAAGAAAAAGTAATCAAAAAATTTATTGAGAATATAAAAGTACAATTTTAATGTTAGGATGATAATTACTTTAGGACCAAAAAAATGTTAGGACGGACGAAAAAAGTATTTATTTTCTTGTAGTATATGGATAGTATCTATATGTTTATTGAAACAACCGAAGTTCTTGAATATTGTGTTAGTTTTTTTTTATATAGATAATTCATAAAACTAAGCGAAATTAACAAGTCTGGTGCTTCCGCGAAGAAGTAGAATTACATGGTACTGAATTAAAAGTACTAATAACTGTCTTTAAAATTTAAGAAACAACTGATACTAGTTGGTAACCAAAAGATCTCACAATTACTCATGTGCTCTTCATCAAGCGTGGGCCAGTCTTCATTGTTCTTGAACTTGTGATAATTCTTGTACCAAATTTTGGAGAATAAACCATCTGTAATGATATATATGGAATGAAAGTTAAGATTTCTGGCGAGGAGAAGAGTGGTGAAAACTGTTTCGCCAACAAACTCCAGAGAAAACGAAGTCGGAAAATCCAATTGTCAGAGTTGCCATTTTTAGGAATAAGAAGAGGAGATCCTTCAATGGTAGTTCCGGTCCCCTTGATGAAAATCTCAAGAAGCCACTTAGTTCTCTTGTCATTAGAAATATCAAGGTAAATCTTAGTATCTCGTTTCTTGCATGACCTATCTGTCTATTTGAAGATAAAGTAGAGCGATGGTTGAAAAGAAAAAAGTGTGACCGTTGCAAGCTCATCTGCAAGGTAGATGTTATGCTAAGAGGTGAAAGACAAAACTTCCTAGAATGGTGAAGCCAATCTTGTGCAAGTTTTGAGGCATGTCCAGCTTCATTAGAGCTCAGTGGGTCATCATGGTTAAAGGTGACTTCATTCCTAATAAGCCAAGTAAGCCAAAGAGTACGTCCAAAAATAAGAAGCTCATGAATATTTTTATGAGACCAGTTTTTCGAAATTAGGGAGGAAAGAAAATTTTGAATCAAAGAACAAGGTGGATAAATGTTAAAAATGTTCAAACGAAACCAAATGTCTTGAATAAAAGAACAGTAAAAAAGAAATGTTGACTACTTTCATTTCTTGACGAACAAAGACAACAAAGAGGATTAATATAACTTTTAGTTTTACATGCTAACAGGTCAACAATGGATAATCTATTAAGGAGAAGTTTCCAGAAATTTTTTTTAATCTTTTGGGGGAAGGGAAGTTTCCAAAGTTTATTTCAGGTCTGGACCGAGATGGTTGAGTAGGTGGTGGAAAGTTTCAAGTTAATGGTAGAGTGATGGGTTAATGTCTTGTAGAGATCTTTCGATTGAAATGTTTCTTTAGGCCAAGTTTTTTCGTCATTCTTTCTTATTGAACAGATTTTGAGGATTGTAGAGGCAATATGATTTGGGAAAAGTGAGGCGAGGAGAGGTGTATTCCAATAAAAAGAGTTTTTAATAAATTGAGAGAAAAAAATAGGATAGTTTGTATTTTAATTGAGTTAAAAAAAACCTTTAAATTAGAGGATCATTTCCTGAAAGCCAATTATCTTCCCATATGTTAATAGAGGAGTCATTACCAATACACCAAATCATTAAATTAGAAATACCGTGTTAGTTTTAAGTTGGCATGCTAATTATTGGTCCATTTTTAAGATAATGTTGACTCCATATAACTTTGATTGAATAGATCGACTTATGATTGTGTATGTATATCAACAATTATTAATGATCAAAATTAGATTTAATGAAACGAGCTAGTAGCCATGTGATTCATTATAAGAAGAGGTGATATAAATATTTAGTTGGTGGTTAATAGTTTATAAGATTATTAATGATTCATTGAGCCAATAACAGATTTGTTTGTTGTGCTTCTTTATGCTTTCACAAAACATTCCATCCTCCACTCTCAATATAATAAGGTCATTTGATGGAGATATGCATTCCACTCTTCATATGTGTTTCTATTTCTAATGTTATTACCTATAGGCTATGCCTTAATTAATACTATAAGTTTCGTTAAAGTTTTGGAAATTTTTTAAAGAATAAATAATATTTTACATTTATATTCCTAACCAATGAATAAAACAACAATCTAATAGATATATTGATGTTACAAACTTGCATGACACATTCCTTCATTAAATAAGGCTTTAAAAGAAAATTAAATCAAATATTTCATTAGAATTCTAAATTGACAAGTTATGATAAATTATTTTTGTTAGGATGACAACTGAAAATGACAAAGGGAATACTTCAATACATTTTATATCATAATTATGTTTGTGTAATGCCAATAAATTTGGTAGATCACTATCTTCATAAAATATGAAATATAAATAAACCTATCAAATTATGAACAATAATTTATTAATCTATGATAAATATAAAATCCTTTAGCTAGTAGTAATTTAATTAAAAAAAGTTACTTCATTTTTTCAGAAAAACAGTTATTTTATTAATTTTTGTATTATTTACAATTTTAATATTTTTGAAATGAAACTCAATTATTTCATGAGTTAAAAATAGATTATAGATATTGAGATGTAAATATAAGGGCATTATAGTAAATGTTTATGTTAAAGGACCTATCTGACAATTAAGTTAAAATTCAGAGACTTAAAATTATAATTTGAAAAACTCACAAACTTATATGATATTTATTAGAATTTTATTAGAATTTCAATATAAATTTTATTAGAATTTTGAAAAACTCACAAACTCACTTTCAACAAAAGCGATGCTATAGTTGCACTATAAATTTTATTAGAATTTTTTTAAATACCAAATTTAATAGAACGAAGTGACATTTTTGTAATTAAATTATTTTTATCGTTGATCATTTTTAATGATATTCATATTGTTTGATTAAATAAAATTAAATGTCAAATTTTACTGTAAGCTCATTTGGTTCCATAGGATGCCAAGAACACAAATATGTTGTCCAATACAAAACTACAAAAAGTCCTTGAAATCCATTGATTGACATATATCTTGTCATACGATTGCCTCATCTCTTCAATTATCCAATCATATATTGATTTACTTATGGTTCTTCATATTCAATTAAATCAATTAGTGCAGTTGTCATAGTAATCAAGGTAGTTAGTAAAACAGGGAATGCGCGTGCACGGTACTCGCGGTCATCATACCTACGCCGCTTTAGGCGCTTGTACCATGCGCTTCGTTTCTTGTACGCTTGCACAGTAAACACGCGTGACATGCAATCCAGGCTAGGGTGACTTGGTTTTTCTTTCCGTCCCATGCATTGTTTGCTTGTACCTGTGCTTCGTTTGATTGTACCTCATTGTCATCAATACTTCGCTGCTTCGCAAGGTTGTACCTTTCTGCATTGGAGTTGTACATTCTACAGTACAAAAAATATCTACCAACCTTTAAAACCTAAATTTCTGGATCCTTCTAGCCCCCTTTAAATAAAATTATTACACACTCTTTCCATTCCCTCAATCTCTCAAACCCTCTCCCTCCCCTTTCTGGAGCCCCGCCGCTGTCTCCACCACGGCCACCCCTCTTTCCCAGATCTACTTCCCTGATCTACTTTTTTAAAAGGTATGTTTATGAATTTAATTTTCATAACATGAATTTAATTTCTCCAATCTTGAATTTAATTTCTCAGATGTATTAAATTTCAATTTTATAATTTTGAGATTAAACTTTTGTGTTTGTTGATTTGATTTTTTTAACTTTTATTTTGAGATTTACTGATATTTTTCAATTGACTGATATGATTAGAGTATTAAAATTGGGATGTCTGATGAAGTATTGCTTGATGCTCCTTGCTCAGGATGGGTGTGCTTTCTAAGGGGTGTAATTGCACAATAACTCCATCTAATTGCTATTTTGAAATTTGAGTTCTTCTTAAAAAATTTCTGATTTGTGGGTTGTTTGTTGTTCCAATGTGTAGCACTTGTTCTTAATTCAAGCTACATTACTTTGCTACACATACAAGGGCTCTTATTGCACAATAATTCAGTTCCATAGTTCAACAATCTGTTGCGACTTTGGAATACGGTTCATGTTCAATAGTTCTTGCATTATTCAGTTCGTTTTCTTGTAATTTTTTACTGTAATCTTACGATACGAATATTCAGACTAATTCAATTGCAACTGTTAATTCAATTTGGGTCAAATGATATGAATGTTATCATGTATAGCTTCAATCAGCTGATGAATATAGATTGTAAATGGTGTGATCGAATGCTTGCTTTCCGTTTTAACTATTGCTTTTTTTTAATGCAGTCATGATATTGTTTTGTTGACACGACACTTGCTGCTGAGTTTGGACTGCTAGCTACCAGTGTGATCGATTAGCATGGGCTATCAGGTATTACTGAATTCACTTTTGGTTTACTTGTATGAGTTTGGACGGTTAAAATTGCTTTATAGGGCCCATGATTGAATGCTAATTATTCGGAGAAGTGCACAATTGCAGATTCCTTCACCCTTTCTTCGGTTATGTATTAGATTTTTTATTTTACGAACCGATGAAACAAGATGGATTGGGATACATTCTCCCAAAGAGTGCGATCATGCGAAAAAGGTTTCATGGGGGACCTGACGAGATGAGACAAGGCCGAGGTGAATTTCATGAATTTCCGTCATCTTGCATCTGCAAAAAGCCATCCACGAATAGTACGGAAGCCAACGACATGGATCGTTACCTCCAGTAATTCATCTGATGCAAAATATATCCATGAGATTAATTTGAATGACAAATATATTGGTGAATTTGAGAAGGCAGATAAAGTCGCATTTGCTCATGATGGTGCCATGCCCTTTAAGCACACAAACACGACATGCATGGATTTCTTATAGCGAGTATTATAGCCTGGAATCTACATTTTTCATCATCCGGGAGTTTGAAGCACAATTCGAGTAAGAAATCCGAACTCTAAATCTCAACCACCACATCTTGCCTGCTATTGGCATTTCTGTTTTGGCAAAGTGAATCCATGCACATGTGCTTTATGTTACTTCTTGTGAGGGCCATGGTTTATATGTATTTTGGGAAGTAATACAAGATTCAGGAGGCTCGATGTTAGTATTCGCGAACAGGCGAGGCCTTCATAAAGCATTTGCATATAAGTGCAGATCCACAGGAGAATTCTTCCAGTTTTAGCTCGTTAGCTTAAGGTAGTATCACTTTTGATCATGTACTTCCAATTTTAATAATGTAAGTTTAGATGATGTATACTTTATTTAGTCCACGTACATTCAAAGTTCACAAATTGTAATCTTACTAAATACCATAATTTATTGTAATTGTAAAATAAATACTTTTATTATATCAATTGTAAGTCGGCGTCTTCTTTAGTGCTTTGCTGCTTGCAACTTGCTATGAACTGAGCAGCTTGGTGCCCACTTGATATCAGCAGCACACCTTTGTTTCCACTCAATATTGATTTGTTATCTTCATTTTAGTATTATCTTTGTTTCACTTGCACAAAAGGTATTGTGCTTGTGTATAGGTAAAATCATATAGTTATTTCTAATATACCTTCGTTTCTCTTTGTTTCGGCTTTACACATTTTGTATCTTCAGAAAGAGAAGGAAATTTATTTGAAAGAATGGGATTCCCAGAAATATTCTCTGACCGAGGGCAGGTTGGTCCTTTGAAAGTCGAGAAAAGATGCAGAGTACCACCCGTGATCATTTTCAAAAGATATTTAATGAGCATGAAAAGCTAAAGACATAGCTAGAAACTGAATAGAAAGAGCTTGAGGCAAGGGGGTAAAGAGCTGGAACAGCGTGAGGTGCAACATGAACATGACAAAAGAAAGCTTACTGAGGAGCTTGAACAGGTGCATACATTTTTTTTTTATCTTTCTTGTGTGTTCAATTGTATATTTCGATGACTACCCTTCTAATCGGATGAATGATTTGTAAATTAGTTTCATCTATGATACAAGTCTACTATATTGATCTTCCTCCCATGAACAATTTTTTTAAAATTCAAATGATGTTTTTTGTTGCTCTTATGAAATACAATTATTAAATTACACTACTCAATTAGTAATACTCTTTCATTGCCATTGTGTATTATCTGTGCTAAATTGGTTGCAATATTGATAGCGTTATTTGTGGTCGTTGATTTGATATTCTCCATTTCATTCTGAGTAATCTTATTGGTTGTGACTTTGATAGCATTCTTTGTGCTTCCAAGTATATGCACTTAATAAATTTGAATTTTGTGCTGTTGTGTATGAATCTGTGTGGTTCTATGCTTCATCATGAAACTCTTTAAGTGCAGTATCATGAGTTGAATCATTACACAAGTCTACAAATACCTTAATACCGAAATATAACGTTGATGAATGTATTGTTAGCTAACTCATCGTCTATAATTACTATCATTGCAGACAAAAATACTGGACTAATTTAAATGTGTTCATAAACAAAAACTGAGTATGCTAATTATCAAATACAGGCCACTGGTGATGATGTGTCAGTATTCTGTCCCTATCGAAGCTGGTACTGCTTGATGTTCAGGTCTTTTATTTTATTTTTATGTTATTAAAGTTTTGTAATCTTCCTCATTACATATTCTTAACTAACTGCAAAACATATAGGATCAAAATATGATCTCAGCACCTTAAAAGATGAACTCGAAGGTAAAACCTATCAGATGTTGTTGCGAAGAACTTTCGATAGCCAAAATGAAAATAAAAAGGAGATGGTTCTCGCTGCCTACTATGAGGATAACATCCATACAACCCAAGGATATGCTGAACAAAAACTCTCCAATACTGATGGTACAGAAAAGAAGAAAAGCACGGTGCAATAACTTCACTATGTCCGATATCGCCTTTGAAATATGAGAGATATCAAGCTAAATGCTGGGTACGCCACCTACAATGAGTTGTGTCTATATGTAGACATACCTTTATATAGCAAGTGCAGTATTGTTAATTACAATTACATTTATTCTTAACAAGTTCTCCGACAAAGAAATTACTAATGCTCAAAGATGACAAACCGATGGTGTTAGAAGCAGCAATTGGTCTATCTGAGCATGACCAAACAAAAGACAGTTTCCGAGTACTTGCAAGGTCAAACAGAAGCCTATCATATTGAATGTCCCATATCGAAGGTGTATATTTTTACAGATGTTAAGCGCCGTGTATTGGATGTCCCATATTCAAGGTCTATATATATTTAATGTCTGATATTCAAGGTGCATATGTTTCCATAGAAGTAAAGCACCATGTATTCATACCTTAAATTCAAAATGTATTTATAATTAGTTAGTCCCAATGAGAAATAAATACATGCCCGTCGTTAGACGGGCACCTCTTACTAGTCGAAGTTGAAAACAAGTAATCAATTATGTGACAATTATTTTTATCTTTTTTCATTCAAATAACGATAACAGTTACAAATAATAATGCGATATGAAATATATTACATTTTTAAACTAAGCAAATGGGAGTCTAAGTTCCAAATAAACAATTTCGTCTTCTCGACTGCTGCTGCAATGAACACTCGCTTCCTCAATGTGACTCCAATCCACATAATGCTTGAATTTCGCTTCCTGGATGTGAGTCCCATCCCGAAGTTGTCTTGAAACGCCCGAAAATCCCATGAGATATGGATACTAGAATCCGAAACTCCTGAAATCTCACAAAGTGGATACTGAATGCTGCACAGACAATCCCGAAAATGCTGCAAAGACAGCCACGAAAACACTGCACAAGCAATTTTTATATACATACTTATTTTATGGTTTCACCTACTAAATATTTATCTTAAGATGAATATAATTATATTATAATTACAAAAGTAGTGCAATAAATCCTTATTTGGAGTTTGTTAGATTTATTGGCAGATTTATTTACTTTCTATTTCTAGTCTGTCTACTTCAGATTGTTAGTTAGGTAGTTAGAGGTAGTTAGTTGTTATTTGTTAGTTGAGCTGAACTAGCCGTTAGCCACGTGGCTCTTTGTAATGCTATTTAAGGCTGGTTTGTTAATTGAAGAAATATATGAAAGTTTATTCATTCTATATTCAATCTTCTCATTTCTTGTTTTTCTTTCTTCTGCATTTTTTTCTTCAAAGCTTAAACAACTCCTCTAATGGAGACCTAAGTTCTTATACGTTCAATATTAGAGAATTTCAGATGGTATCAGAGCTGATCTAATACGATCCTGAGATCTTTGAGAAAACCTTTGTTTTACACTTCTTTTCAATAATTGCACCACTCTGTATTCAAGAAAATGTCTGAAATTGAAGATGGTTCGAACCTTCCTCAAGCTGTGCCCATGGAAATCAAGCCTGATAATCCCCTTTATCTCCACAGTTCTGACCACTCCAGCCTTGTATTGGTTAAGAGTCTGCTCACCCAGAAAAATTACAGCACTTGGAGCATCTCTATGATGAATGCAATGGAAGCACGAGACAAATTTGGATTTCTGAATGGGGAAATACCCACACCTGGCTTGACAGATCCAACATACAAGCAATGGCGCAAGGTAAATTCCACCCTTCTTTCTTGGCTGCAAAATTCGATTTCACCAGAAATTGGAACTGGTTTTGTATATGTGAGAAATGCCAGAGTCTTCTGGGAAGAGTTAAAGGAAAGATTTGGGAAAACTAATCACCTTAAGGTCTATGAATTAAAGAGGAGTATATCCTCAGCCAAACAAGGGAATGATTCAGTCATGGTTTATCACAATAATTTGAGAAGATTGTGGGATGAGCTGGCAGAAATTGAGCCAACACATGGGAATGTTGATAAGGAAAGATTAATGCAGTTCTTGATGGGACTCAATGATACTTACAGTGCTCTCAGAAACCAGATCCTTATCAAAGATCCATTGCCTACTTTGGCTAAGGCATATGGAATGATTACAGATGTTGAGGATACAAATTCATTGCAGCAGATGATGACTACAAACCTGGAAAACTCAGCAATGCAGGTTAAATTTGAACCAAGAAAGACATCCTATGGGCAAGGTACTGGGGGAAAGCCCATGGCAACTGGAAAGGTTGACAAATCCAACTGGAAGTGTGATCATTGTGGAAGGAAAGGACACTTGAAATCTGGATGTTTCAAGATCAATGGTTTCCCAGATTGGTGGCCAGGATCCAGAGACACACAAGTTGATACTAAGATGAGGGCAAACAATGTGATGATGCATTCCTTCCCTGATGATGACACTCCTCTGCAACTGGGAAATGACTACAATCACAGTGATGATGGTGGAGCACTACATTCCATGATTTCAAGCATCATCCAGAAGGAAATGGAAAAGCTGGACTTGTTCAAAAGAGATGGCAAAGAAATTGCTGACAATTCTGCCAGCTTTGCACACTTCTCAGGTAGTATTCTGACATTTAGCTCCAACAAAGTTGGAGAAGGTAATAAAGAATGCTGGATCATAGACAGTGGGGCTTCCACTCATATGACAGGCTCTTTTTCTTCTTTTAAAACTTTTCATAAAGTTAAAACCTCTATGCCTGTACAATTGCCTGATAGAACTATCAAACAGGTTAATGGTATAGGCAGAATTCAACTGCATCCTGATATCTTCCTAGAAGATTGCCTACATATTCCTAGTTTCAAATTCAATTTATTATCTGTCAGTAAGTTGTCTTCTTCTGCAGATTTAATCTTTGTTTTCCACCCTAACTTTTGCCTATTGCAGGGTGCTAAAACAAAGAAGATAGTGGGAATAGCCAAGCTGCACAAAGGGCTATATCTTTTGGATGCTTGTTCTTTTGATACTAATTTTGTGAACAATTTCATTCTGCAATTGTCTTCATTACCTTTCACTGCTCTATCTAGCAGTTCAACTAGTATGATTAGGGGCAATGTTGCTCTTTGGCATCAAAGACTTGGGCATGCCTCTTTTGATGTAATCAAACATATTGATATGCTTAAAGGTGTTGATATTGTCAAGAATACTTGTCTTGTTTGTCCACTCTCCAAACAGCACAGATTACCTTTCAATAGAAGTGTTACTACTAGCACTGACATTTTTCAATTGGTTCATTTTGATCTATGGGGACCATATAGGGAACCTGCCATCTGTGGAGCATTCTATTTCTTGACTGTTGTTGAAGATTTTAGTAGAACAACCTGGACCTTCTTACTAACATCTAAAGGCCACATTGCTTCTCTTATAAAGTACTTCATTGTTTTAATTCAGAATCAATATTCTAAAACTATCAAATGTATCAGGACTGACAATGGCAAAGAGTTTGTCAATCAACAAGTAACACAATTGACTTCAGAGCATGGGATTCAACATCAGAAATCATGTCCCTACACACCTCAGCAAAATGGGGTGGTGGAGAGGAAGCATAGACATTTATTGGAAACTGCAAGATCTTTAATGTTTCAGTCAGGATTGCCAAGAAGTTTTTGGGGAGATTCAATCCTTACTGCTACACATTTAATCAACAGATTGCCTTCTTCTATATTGAAATGGAAATCACCTTATGAATTGCTAAATAAAAGAGAGCCTGATCTTACTCATTTAAAAGTTTTTGGTTGCTTATGCTTTATAACTAATAATGTCCCACACAAGGATAAGTTTGCACCAAGAGCTATCCCTGCAGTTTTCATTGGATATCCACAAAATCAAAAAGCTTATAAAGTCTTTGATTTAGAACACAAAAGAATTGTTGTTTCCAGGGATATTATTTTTCATGAGAAGATTTTTCCTTATAAGAATAAACTGTTTTCTTCTTTCTTATCAGATAATTCTATCCTGCAAGGTGACAATATCCTGCCAGATTGTGTTCTTGATGATGAGCAGTCACCTACAGTTGTTCCAGATTTGCCAGCAGATATGGACAACACAGAGACACTGGTGGACACTTTCCCTGATGAACCAGAGGATAACACTGAAGATGAACCAGGAGGTGAGGAACCTGAGGTAGATGCCACCTTGAGTGGTCAGTTATCCAGTTCTACTTCCAATACTAGACACTCAGCAAGACATAGATCACAACCAGTTTGGTTCAATGATTATTATGTCAATAAGGTTGGCTTGCCAGACTTTGAGAAGCAACATATGGTCTTCTATGCCAACATTTCTAAGACTGCAGAGCCAAATAGTTATAGAGAAGCCAGATTGTGCCCAAATTGGAGGAGTGCTATGCAGCAGGAATTAGAAGCATTGGAGAAGAATGATACCTGGAAGTTAGTGGCTCTTCCTAAAGGCAGTAAACCAATAGGTTGTAGGTGGGTTTACAGAATAAAATACAAACAGAATGGAGAAATAGACAAGTATAAAGCAAGACTTGTTGCTAAGGGTTACAATCAAATAGAGGGGATTGATTATTTTGAGAGTTTCTCCCCAGTTGCTAAACCAGTCACTGTGAGAATTGTTTTAGCAATGGTTGCAGCCCAAGGATTATTATTACATCAAGTTGATGTCAATAATGCTTTCCTACATGGGCAATTGGATGAAACAGTGTACATGGTTCCTCCTGAAGGTTATGAAAAGGCTGAATCAGGAATGGTGTGTAAGTTAACTAAAAGTTTGTATGGTTTAAAGCAGGCTAGCAGACAATGGAATGTGGAATTCACAACACACATCACAGCTTTTGGCTTCAAACAATCTGTTTTTGATCATTGCTTATTTGTGCTTAAAACTAGTAATTGTTTTCTAGTTTTAGTACTTTATGTTGATGACATTTTGATAGCTGGAGATTGTGAGTTAGCAATACAGAAGGTCAAGGATTATTTACATCAGAAGTTTACCATAAAAGATATGGGGGAGGCCAAGTATTTCCTTGGCATTGAGATTGCCAGATCATCAACTGGAATGATGATTACTCAGTCCAAATATATTAAGGACATCATTGATGATCTCAATCTGGAAGACTGTAATTCTGTTGTTACTCCACTTGCTTATGACTGGTCAGATTATGATCCTCAAGCATCTCTGTTTGATGATCCCTCTGCTTACAGAAGATTGGTAGGAAGACTTCTATATCTCAGCTTTACTAGGCCTGATTTAACTTATTCAGTGAATGTCCTTAGTCAACATATGCAGAACCCAGGGCAACATCACTGGAATGCTGCTGTCCATATAGTGAAGTACTTGAAAGGAAATTATAAGCATGGGTTGTTCTATCCTGCTGAAAATCTTATGAAGTTATCAGCCTTCTGTGATGCTGATTGGGGCAGGTGTCATTATACAAGAAGATCTATTACTGGTTTCTGCATATTCCTTGGGAGCTCCCTGATTTCTTGGAAATCTAAAAAGCAGTCCACAGTTGCTAAAAGCTCAGCTGAGGCTGAGTATCGAAGTGCAGCTAGTACCTCCTGTGAGCTAAAATGGATAACATTCATTTGTGCTGATTTACATTTGCAGATTCCTCTACCTATTAACTTGAGATGTGATAATCAAGCAGCAATCCATATCATAGAGAATCCCATTTTTCATGAGCGTACCAAGCACATTGAAATGGATTGTCACTTGGTGAGAGATTATTATAAAAGTGGTTTGATTAAGCCTTCACATGTTAGCACCAAACAGCAGCTTGCCGACCTGTATACCAAGACTCTTCCAGGAGTATTGTTTCAAGAGCTTCTTTCCAAGATGAACTTTTGTCATCCTAGTTCATCTTGAGGGGGGTGTGTTAGATTTATTGGCAGATTTATTTACTTTCTATTTCTAGTCTGTCTACTTCAGATTGTTAGTTAGGTAGTTAGAGGTAGTTAGTTGTTATTTGTTAGTTGAGCTGAACTAGCCGTTAGCCACGTGGCTCTTTGTAATGCTATTTAAGGCTGGTTTGTTAATTGAAGAAATATATGAAAGTTTATTCATTCTATATTCAATCTTCTCATTTCTTGTTTTTCTTTCTTCTGCATTTTTTTCTTCAAAGCTTAAACAACTCCTCTAATGGAGACCTAAGTTCTTATACGTTCAATATTAGAGAATTTCAGAGAGTTGACTTTTATATCAATTGGGAACTAATCTCACCATTATCACACAACTAAGATTGATTGCTTTAACACTAAACTTCCCTTATCATGCTTAGATGAAATTATTAAGCAAAGTAGAAGTTCATGATTCCTTGAGGATGAGCACATCTCAAACACCTCATGTGACATGTCTCCTTCTAGATTATTACATGCCCATGTTTGAGTAAGAATGACTAAAAGAGTAAACAACAAGTTTTGGTACAAAATCACTTAATCTTTCTCTTTTTGCTTAACATTAACATTTCCAAATTTTTCAGAACATGCAAGAAATTAATCTGAAACACATATAATTCTTTTCATTATATCCCAAAAAAGGGAAAAACAAAAGGACATTTGTAATCATCTAACAGTTGATGCCACAGTTTGAGCCCAAGCTTTGAGATGATTCTTTATGTTACTCTCATCAATCAAAGCTGTTGGAAGTTTCCATTTTCGCAATTGTCGATTTGCTTTTCTCTGTTCTAAAACCTCCCATGCTTCTGAGAGATAAGGTCTTGATATTGAGCCTTGAAACTCATCAAGAATCTTTTCTTTTTCTATTTTTTCTTCATTTTTCTTCGAACCCCATCTTTGCAATCCAGGAATAATTGAACACAAGATTGAGTCTTTATCCTCTTCACTAAAAACAAACCCCAAATCCATAAACCCTTTTACCTCTTCGTATTCGAGGTCCGACAGGCTTCTAGTCAGACCTTTTGTATTCATACAGTCGACTCCATTTAACGGAACTAGGCTTCGTTTGGCTTGATTGGGTTTACTCACCATCATTTTTCTCTTACCATGTTGTCTGTTTTGCTCATTTTTCACAATTTCATCCTTGGAAAATTCACTAGTGATGACTGATTTTGGAGATGCATAATTATCTTTGAAAGGAGAGCTTGGTTCATACCTCAAACATCTTGCACTAATTGATCGAATTTCAAGATTTGATGACGCCATCATGTCTGAAATCTTTGTCTCCTCTGCTTTTGCTACAAAAGGGGTTGTCGGAAATTTCAGTTTTTGTCCCAAAATGTTGTGTCCGAACCAATATGAATCAAGAAAGTTGAGAACTTCTTCAGCTGCCATAAATGATTATTGACTCAACTGAGAGAGTTGCTCAAAGTTGATTATTGTTCGAAGTAGAAAAAATAAATTTGTAGATGGATATATGAGTAGTAAATGAGGTGGAAATTCGCATATATTTGGAATCTAAATATGTGGTTGATTAGCTAGCACCTAGGAATGACCATTTGCACATATATAATTCTTGTAAGAATAATAATTATACTCCTTCCGCTCTCTTTTAGTTGTCTTTTTATTCTTAATCTTTTTTTTAAACAATCGCCTGCCAAGTATAATTAATCATGTCAAGTATAATTAATCGTAAATTTACATTTTTAATATTTCTTATTTACTATATTTTATTATGAAGTTATCTACTAATTTTTAATTAATTGTCATTTTACATTTTTAATATAATTTTTGATTATCTTTTACCTTTTTAATTTATTTGCAAATAGTTAAAAAGACAAGTAAAATGGAAGGAATGGTATATTAAATGTAAGCATTCATGCATGCTTCTCCAATCATTATTTAGTTGTTGGCAAGTCTTTATCATTAGAACGTGCTAGTATTTACACTTGAACCAAGTCCAATCATTCTAGAGTGAATTAATACAATACATTATCTATGTCGTCTCAACTCTCTATGAAATCATTTATTGATCGATTCGGTTATATGAGTTGGAAAATATAAATGACTCATGTGGTGTGGTGGATTGATAGAACAATATCCCTAATAAATTTGTTTAAATAAACTATTAGCTCTTCACCAATTAATAGTAGGAATATGTGGATTGATATAACAATCTCTAATAAATTAGTGGGAAAAAAGATCCAATGTTTTATCTCGAGACCTTTTTCTTTATTAATTTAATGTTTTAAATGTCACCATTTGATTTGGTCATCCACATTTTAAAAGTCTTCATTTATTTTACATTAATTTTACCATATGATATGCACGTGATATCTGTCAAGTATTATCCAACTAATTGTTTACCAATAACTGAAGAATATAAACTTTATTTTTATGATTGTAAGGTGCTAATTATCCATTATTGGTTATTGAGACTCATGCCAATTCAGATTAATGATTAATTTTTTGTGTTCTTTTAGTTTCTATTAACTATTAAATTATGTATATATATATTCCTACAATAATCACGTGATTAAATAAATAGCTAAATTAATGATGATATTAACAATGAAATATATGCAGACCCATATTCTTAGAAGAGTGCGGGCGCCACAATTTCTACAAGTTTAAATGTCAAAAATATACCCAGGCGCATATTCTTAACAACTTAAATCTTTTAAAAAATTATGAAATGTTTGTAAAATTGAGGTGACTTGTTAAAATTTAACTTAATTAATCAGTCAATTTTTAAAGTTCAATCATTTAACATTATTGTGTAATCATTAAGTTGTATCTTTACCATTCAACTCGAAAGTTATTGTTTTTGCTGATCGGTTATACATACACTAGAATAGTGTTTTTAGTAGTAAAATATTCCCTCCGTCCCTAAGAGATTGTCACATTTTGACTTTTGGTGGTCAACAAAACACGATTTAAAACATAAATATCTATTATTCTACATGCGAAAAAATTATAAAAAGTTAATATTTCAAAAATATATATTGAGACGAATCTAACAAGGTCCCACAAGACTATATTATTTGTTATCGTTTAATGGAAATTCATAATCAAATTTTGTAATGTTTGACTAACAAAAATCAAAATGTGACAAAAATCAAAATGTGACAATCTTTTAAGAACGGAGAGAGTAGTAATTTTATTCTCTATTCGTAAATATAATATTTGATAAAATTTAATCTAGGATAAAATAATAATTTCGCTTCTTAAACAAATACTATTTGAGTGTGTATAATATTTCCCTTGTCTTTCAGTTTCTGACAAATAAAAATCTGGATGCGAAAACAGTTGTGTCAACTTCCAAATTATAAAATTATTGGTCAAAATTAGCAGTGAAATAGTAAAGTACGACTACTGAATTGTTTGCACATATTTGGACTGACAATATAAAGGCTGATTCCTCTGTCTAATTAGAGCATATTATGCACATCAGACTTCACAAATTTGTCACCACATATATATCACCTCCAACTTATAACATTCATATGCTTTCAAACAAAACTAATGCTAAAATGTACTTGAAGTCTTCAAATATAGGAGTATATGACTTTTTTTGATATAGGCATTTGATTTTTGTCACTTTTTATAATCAATGTTTAAAGTGTTCAATATTTTAAATAGGTATCTAAAGTATATTTTTAGCATCTGAACTTTCGAAAAAAATATCTTTAACACTTAAATTTACTTTAATAAATGTAAAACAAGAATTTTGTGTATATTACACTTTATAAGTCATATTTTAAGGTACAATTACTTAATTGAATCATCTTTCAATAAACAATTTTCATTAGTTCAATAGAAAATATAACTAAAATATTATTATCTTCAACTTATACCCTTACAAGGATCAACATCTATCTCAAACAATTCGTTAGTTTTTGTCATTGTAAGGGAACTTTGTGGCAAAAAACTCTACCCTCTCCTCTTCTCGTTCTTTCCCTTACCTTTCTGTACTCATCTTTCGGCAGCTCTGTAGAATTTTCATTAATCGGACCTGGACCATATCCATATAGGAGAGTAAACACTTCATAACCCATACAATCTTTAAACCAATTGGTGTAAAGTGGAGTAACTCCATTGTTTGTTAAGTGATGGACTCTTTCCTTTGATTTCAGCGTGAGACTTTCACATGTGATAATTTGAGCTCATTTTGAGCAATCTTAACAGTTCCCCCTCACATGTGAAGTCCCTTTCAAATCACAGACTGTGGGTATTATTTCTTCCCCGACTGGCACATACGACCCAATTTCTTTAAATCACAGATTGAGCTTAATAACGAGGTACTTTGCTTCCCCAGCTCGCTTATAAGGCTCAGTTTCTTAACTGGCATATTAAGGTCCAGTTTCTATTTGAATATCCGGGTTTCTTAACCATGTGCTCTGATACTATGTAGAATTTTTCATTAATTGGGTCTGCGTCACACCGATATGAAAGATAGAGAGAGGCAGAGAGAACACTTTATAACCCAAAGAGGCACCATCTTAAAACTAATTGGTGTTAAGCGGAGTAGCTCCCTAGTTTAATAAGTGATAAATTCTCTCATATATTTTCGATATGGACTTTCACATGTGACAACTTGAGCTCATTTGGAGCAATCTTAAGAGCACTCGCACTAGATGGTGTAAAAGTTATTTTATCTCCATAATAAGGAAGGGATGAGCTAAAATATGTCAAAACGATACATTTTCAGTTTGCCTCTACTGAACTGGCCCATACAAAATAATTAGAGAAGAAGTTGGTTGTGCTAATTTTTTGCACTCCCATCTAAACTCCAAATTACTATTTCTCCCCCTCTCTCCTACATCATCCGCCTTGTGCTTCTTTTTTCAAAAAAGCAACGTGAATAATAATTGAGGTATCAATCAAATATAATATTTTTTGCTTTTATTTTTATTAAATAGAGATTTAAGTAACGCATTTGAAAAAGATGAAAAGTGGAACACCTTCCCAAAATGAAAAAGATACCAAATAGATGAGATTTTTAAGGAGTGGTCTAACAAGCTCTTTAAGGGAGGAAAAGCCACCATTTTTTGTGGTTTTTCTTCCACTTCCACTTCCTTCATTTTTTTAGTTTCGTTTCTTCAATAAACATAATATTAGATCTTGTTAATCTAACATTATTTACCGATTTTGTATTCTTTTTTCTTTGATATTCTTTCTTTGACTATTACGCTACGGATCCGGTCGTTCTTTGGTGTTTCCCTAAAGCCGAAGAGGTATTTTCTCGAAATGGGTTGTTTCTGGCACGTGCAAGCTATCTGGTTGTCTTTATGATAAGCGGGCTTCGACCACTTCATCTTATGTCGGTTTTTCGGGAAGTGTTGTTCGAGGCTTGGAGGCAGGCGCTGGTTTCTTTCTTTACAGGAATACTTGGTCAGACGTATTTTAATTTTTTGTGGTAGATTTATTTTTTTGGTGTTTGTATTTTCTTGTTGGCCATTTTGTGGTTGGTTTGGGTGGCCTTGTTGTGGCCGTTTTCAGTGGCGGATTGTGGCATCTTCGGGTGGCCGTTTTGTGGCCTTTTGATTTTGTTGTTTGGGTTCCTTTTCTTTTTCTTGTGAGCTAACTGGAGGTCAAATTCCAGCTCACAAGGAGGGATGATTTCGTTGGTTCTCTTTCATCCGCCATTTGAGATCAGTGGGATTTCGGATGCTGTCACTTCCTCACCCTCTGTTGGCTCTTACGCCCATTTTGGTTTCGACTATATCTTTTGACATTTGTCATTTTTAATGATATCACATCATTTGACTCAAAACTTACACCCCATACAGACTCACCCCTTTACTGCCCCTCCTCCTCCTCCTTCATATAAGATTGTAATCGCAGGATTACTACTAGAGCGGAAGGATCATTTGGAGCGCATGGGAGGAGGATCAAAGACTGAGGGCCATCATTAGGTTCGAAGAAATTGGCATACCATACATCAGGAGTCGGAGATAGATCCCAAAGTCTGCAACTGAGCGCACTCACATCTGTTATTTTGGAAGCGCACTTTAGTGCTTTATTATTTTGTTGTGTATCTCTTTAGTATGGGTTTTTTTTTGGGATTTCAGGTGTTTTCTGGTGCGTGTTTAGGGGATAGGGTCGGGGCACCCTCTGCCTCGTCTAATCCTATTTTGGCAGGTTAGGAATGCTTTTTGGACGCATGGTTCTCTTACCACATTAGCGGAAGGTTGACATGCATGCGTATACACTGCTTTGCAGAAATGCAAGGAGGGGGGTGGTTGAAGCTTGTATGCACTGCTACCTGCTTGTCGTGGTTTGGAGATTTGGACCCTGCCTTCATTAAGCATTTTTCCCTCAACATTTGGAATGGCCGTGGTTATGGGCCTCTCTCTATCCTCTGGACTGTGCGCTAGATTTCCTGACAACCCATTACTTATAGTTCATTTATGTATTTATTTTTATGCGTTTAAACTTGTAAGAGTTTGTATTGTTTTTGAGTAACACGTAACCCCTCTTTCGGGTTTGCCAAAAGGAATCTATATCAACTTTAATAAGTGATTGTCTAAATGAAAAACAGTTTTAAATATATGTGAGTCTTCTCTTTTGTCCTTTCTTAACCAGAGGCAAATATTATATTTTAAGATAAAAATTAAAACGTAATAGGAAAACAGAATAACGAAAATAAAAGAATATCTTTTTTGTTAAAAATAATAAAATATTGTAAGATAGGACTTTTATCGAATGAGAACTTATATTAATATTGTAGGAAGATAATAGTAAGATATGTGAGAATGACAAACATGTACCGACCCAGAGTCAGCTTCTAAGCTAACATTATTCAAAGTAAAAAGAGATTTAAGAAATTAACAAATACATCATAATGGTCGCTTAGTATATAATTTAGACAACACTTTATATTAAGTACTCCTACTAGTATATTCGAAATGTGTGATACTTACAATAATGTAGGGCTAATCACAATAATTTAAAAAGTAATTTATCAACAAACTAGGAGGGAGTGTTTTACAATTAAAACTAGATAAATTGAACTCAATTTATTAACGTCGTGCATCCATCTACAGTTATACCTTGGATTCTTTGTATTTTGAAGAAGTCCATTTGGCCATGCTAAGAAAATCATAAAATTGAAGTCAACTTTGTAAGTTGATTTCATATCATCACCAAAATCTAGAATTTTATAATAAATAATTGAGTATATTATTACCAGTTTGACTTGTGTGTCTAAAGTTTTTTTCCTTAATATCGTGCTTTTTTTTATAAATGATAAAGAGAATATAATCAACGGTCAACACAAAGCCATAAAGGATTAAAAGGAACAACCGATGGAGACTTACCGAAATAAACAACAAACATGATATAAAGGAAAGATAACGTGTAACACCAAATAATTTTTGTGTCATCAACTGCAAGAAGCTTCCTTTAATCCCAAGTACGTCTCAAGGTGTCAACATGAAATATTAATTCATGAATAACTTTTACTTGTGTACATATGTTAATCAATTGTTGAAGAAAATTATTGTGGTGGCTAGAAGAACAAAAATTAACCATTTGGATACCGTTGTAGACATGAGAAAATGATAGTAGATATCTCGTAGTCTGTGTCATGGAAAAATCTAACAATCGATATTTGATTGACTAAAAAGAAAAATCTTAGTAGAGAAACCAATAAGAAAGAAATTTACCATAAGTAATTTCTTATAACATTTAGACTGACACAAAGCACAAACAATGTTATCCAACAAGATGTTAGAAAATACATAAGTCTAAGAAGTATAGAGAATGGGAGACTTACAAAAATTGTGGAGGTGAAACTCGATCTGCTTGAAGCCTTCATTGCCGTTTGCGTGCAATCTTCTTCTTTTGGTTTGAACTAGTAGCTCAATGACAGTATAATCATTATTCCAGAAGTCGTTTGTGGTTCCTAACATTATCAATCTAACTCCGATGATACACCTTACAACCCCTGAACATTGGCACAATTATCAATTCTATCAAGGACCCAGATAAATTTCATTGTGGTTTTTTAAGAGGTCCAGACCTCCTAAAAGCATAAATATGGATATGTGTAGTAATTGGCGGCGGCTGCTTGAAGTCCGTCCACCTTTTCCCCTGTCTAATGTCTATCTTACTAATTGAGGAGCCAGGAACGTCCTGAACTGAGCTAATGGCCGGGGAATCGAACGGTCCGATGGGACCTGATCCTTTAAACACCCCTAACTTGAAGACAAGTGCTTGTGGAAAAAGCGAATTCTTAATCCTTGAGCACAATGGTTATAAGAGGAAGACGATTTATGATCCAAGCATGACATAAGCAACCGAGCAAGCACGCAAAAAGCAAATTCAAGAATCAATCATTTAGCATTCAAGATGAAAATATTAAAACAATACTTTCAACATTAATCCATAAACAGAGTACAATATTTTATTTTAAATGATCTTTTTTTTTGGATGACACAAAAATATACTCTAATTCATGCAAGTACATCATCATACACACCCACCCTGTCACAACTAGGTTCAAAAACAGGTAGCCGCTTAGATTACTAGCTACAACCCTACTATCAGTCCGAAACGTTGGTTTCTCACTTGGTCCACCACATGAGGAAATCTTTGCGCCTGTTGATCTTCTTCTGTAGTTGGAGAAGACCATAAAGAAGAGCCTCAGCAGTGGGAGGACAGCCTGGAACATAAATATCGACAGGGACAATCCGGTCACAACCCCGAACGACTGAGTATGAGTAGTGGTAGTATCCACCACCATTTGCACAGCTTCCCATGGATATCACCCACCTAGGCTCAGGCATTTGATCATAGACTCTGCAATTGGGTTTTTGTTTAGTGATGTAGTAAACATAGTCATTGTTACCAAGCAAAACCACATCAAGAGACCTAAACGAACAATTAGAAATGGAAAATATGCTGCAATAAAACACTATATTATGTACCCTTTGACATATATATAACAAACGAACAGAGGGCAGAGTCTTTTTCTACAATTCAAAGTTATCTCAGTTACTTGTCCAATGCATGTATAATGTGAAGCGAGGCAAATTTAAATAAGCAGAGCATAATTTTTTTATGGATTCACAATCATCATATTCTTGCTATGATAATAGGTCACCCCCCCCCCCCCCCCCCCCCAACAGAAACATGCAGATATAAATATCCGTTTCTCAGTAGACTTGCTCAGTGCAAGTAAAATGTGACTCGTGGCAAATTTAAACAATAGGCAGAGCGTAATTTCTTTATGGATTTACCATCATCATATTCGTAACTATGGTAATAGGTTAAGAAGAACTTATGATATTCCAACCCCTCCCCCCAACAGAAACACGCAGATATAAAATCTGTTTCTTTTAATTCCAAAGACCCAAATGAGTTTACAACAAATTGGAGACTGGAAAGGTATTAGCTAGGTCATTATTGCCTCTGTTGGGACTCTGATTAACTATATAATGGATGCAATATCAATGGCCTATCAGAAGCAATACTTAGCAACTAATCACATGTCCCCCCTCACTTACTCAGTCATTCCAATTTCGAGTATTAGAACAAAGGAAGATAGATTGGTTTGGCCCCAGTCACTCCTCAATTATATTTATTCTATCAGTTTCACATTTGTTCACAGCATCAAGCGGGAATAGCCTGTTCTAGAATCTAAATATAAGAAATTTAGTTCATCCACTATTATATTTACTCTCAGCTTTAAAGATGTTCGCAGCATCAAGCAGGGAATGGCCTATGTCTAGATATAACAACTTCAGTTCAAGACCGAAAACTACATTCCTTATAACACATAGCAGAATTGAAGTTAATACCCAATCCACACGACAGAATAATTATCAGCATCAAAATACCCATAAACTATAGATATAAAATTCATTCAAATGTAAAACTACAAACCCAACAACCCTATAAAGACATTGCACAGTAGCAATTATTCAAAAGTCCACATCTCAGAATCACTACATTCTTATTTTTCTCTACACGAATAAACCTAAGCAGATGCCCCTGTAACAGGAATATAATCCAATCCGCCTTAGTAATTCAGGTTGCCTCACTAAAAAATCATAGGAAACGATTCTCCAAATGCCTATATTAATCTAATTAGCACAAAAAAGCATAGACCATAAATAACTCAAATCACATTTCTCCTACAAACATATAACTTGTGTCCATACTTGAAAAATTAGGTATCTTAATACACACAATTTAATTTGAATCAAAATTATCATATAAAATAGTGAACTGTCTTTAAAATACTCACATGTAAATCCAATTTACAAAGAACAATAGAATACTCTACACCACATTTAACAACATGAGAATCCAAAATTCAAAAAGTCAACTCATTAGCATTCAAAATTAGATATTAATCATAAATGAGCTTAGAGATGCTATTCTTTCATATATTTCCACCAACACCAAATATCATTCACCATATCAAAGAAATGCTCGACTCCAAAATGTAATATAGCAACCATAAAAATTCAAAACTTAATAGCATTTGCATCCAAAACTCATAAAATTGAACTCATCAAAATTCGAATTCGAACAACATTCCACAAAATATAAAGAAACAACCACCAAATAAATCAACAAATTTCAGAAAATTCATACTTGCGAAGAGCAGGAGCCATCTTATTGGTAAGCGTGCCAGCAACAATCATACAATCCGATTGTCTGGGGCTGGGCCTGAAAATAATCCCGAAGCGATCCAAATCATATCTGGCCGCACCCGTATGCATCATCTCAACGGCGCAACACGCGAGGCCAAACGTCATCGGCCAGATCGATCCAGTTCGAGCCCAGTTCATCAGGTCGTCCACCTTTGAGATCACATATTCCGCCGGCTTGGATAGGCCATGTGGCGATGAGGTTGAAGGCGGCGAGGCAGAAGAGTAGGAGGTGGGGGCGGAGGAGGAGGCGGCGGATTGTTTGAGGAGAGAGGGGAGGGTTGGGTAAACTGAGGAACGACCAAACGACGACGTCGTACTCGTGATACGAAGTGCGTTTCGAGCTACGTGAGCCATTTTTCGTTTGGAAGCTTTCTTTCACAAATGGATTTGGATGTAAATGATTAATAGAAAAGGTCCTACTATAATTTCAAATTATTACAAAGACAAGAGTCGGTTCTGAAGATATTAAACTCTCGAGGGGAGAAAATTCGCCAACATTATGTATTTTTCTATCTTTTATATTAATTATCGTTTATCATAAAGGAACATGGACGTTAAAGCGCTCAAATAGAGACAAGTGTAACATTCATATGAAAATGTCCAAAATTTTAAAGAGATTCCCGCCTTGACGAGATAAGAGGAACTGTTTACTAAATCGTAGCCTTTTTTACCTAACCATAAATATACAGAGATGTAACAAAAATGAAGTTCCTCCACATTTGACGATAGCCTATTGGCTAATTTGCTGTTACAAAATGAAGAATATACTATCTCAAGGATCGAATGATCAAATACTAGTTAACTGGATATCTTCCAAGAGTGGTTGTCGCACGGTTCTTGAACCACCATCATTTCTCCTACTCATTTCTGCATACATTTCTTCAATTAGCGGCTTCCAGAGGCGTACACGCGCATTGATAAACCAATTTGATACCTGATCGCATCCAGATTTGAAAGGTGTCGGACAAGTATGTACATCATAGACAATTGTAATTTCAAATGTATTAATGCTAATTCAACAAAGGACAAACTGGCATCTGTCTAATTAAATGGATATATCGAATGGTTGAGAAAACAAAATATCCACCTACCTGACTCCTCGTTAGCCCACTCTTCATGGCAAGCAAGTCCTTCTCAGCATCCTTCGGGTAGCTGAAATGGTGACAATTAAAACGACAAAGATATGAAGTTAGTTCTGTAAAATTCAGAAAGCAGACACTCTACATTAGTTTTCGTCGCCACATATATTTGAGAAAACCTTGTCTATCTTATAATGAATGTACATTTGTATATCGATGGTCTGATGTTCTTACGGGTGTAGAAAGTTCTGGAACATCCATGTTCTGAGAACCGAGACTGATTTTTCAGGCAAGCCTCTTTGGGGCCTATACAATTGTTGATCTTTCCTTTTTAGCTGCTGAAGTGCCCATTGTTTCTGAATGAATGAAATTTCAAGCGACTTCTCATCTCTTGCACTTCCCTCGCTGCTAACACATGCGACTCCCATGGCCAATATGTGCTTGCTAATTCTTTCTCTCAAATTCTTATACAAGAAAGAGACAGTCTGAAGAGCAAAACGAACATGTATTTGAGGATCTAGTTCAGAAACAGCATGGAACGACAAGATGGCCTTTTGAATATCATCAACCAGGCGGTCGTATTGGTCATCAACCTAGGTTCACACATTAAACAGAAAGTCCAATATTTAATTACTAAAAGCATGAGACTGGGTGATGCATTGTATTTATCTAATTAGATATCTACTCGGATTAAATTGATCAAGTGCACGTTAAGCAGACCGATAGAGTTTCAACATGGGATTTTGTACTATTTCTATTCCTTACATTTGAACTCCCTAGTCCCTACAAATATAAAAAGTACTTCATTACCTCACTAGTCCTGATATCTCCTTAAACCGAAATGGATGTTCAATCAAAGTAAAGACGTGTACAAATTTATACATAAAAGTCGAATAGATATACCACTTGTAGCAAAGCAAGGAGCTGTTTTCTGCTTTCAAAATTGCAAGCTCTTGAGGTTGGCTTCATTGACGAACAACTTGGATCTGTGTTGCATGTATGGAAATAGCAATTTGCATCAGTGATAGTACCGATAGGTGGTGAGCTCATCTTATTTGGATCATGGAGTGAAAAATGAGCAAAATCTGCAAGTATTTCTTGCATCACATTTAGATATGATGATCCAGAAAATTCTTGTGAAAGTCGGGAAGGTATGTCGGAGGCTAAGCAGGAAGAAGCATCACCAAGGTTTGGAGTTTGTTCATGGATTAGATGCTGATTATTCAGGGAACGGTTTGATATATTAGAGTAACTTATATCAGAAAATTGGTCTTGGACGCCCGTCTGGCATAACATGGAAGGTTGAGAAGTAGCAAGAGTTAGAGACAACTCATTGCTAAATCTAGAGGTGGAGGCAGGACTACCAGAGCTTAAGCTGACATTTTCGGATGGCATCCACCCGTCTGAAGTGATGTTTCCGATTAACTGAAAAGACTGAAGAGCCTTGCTCCTACTAACCAATCCAGAGAGGTCAGTTGGGTCGACTATTTTGTTGTAATCCCATCTGTTGCTGAAATCAATAGGAATACCCTCATAACCAAAATTCAAGGTGTTTCTTGTCGATTGAGTGGTTGTAGTATAGCCATTCGAACCAGTATCTTCTACAACTGCCAAAGGATACTCTATAGCTGTATCGGAGGTTCCAAGCTTCTGTTCATTCCCATAAGGATCATAACGAGAAGCTAAGGTGACCAGAGATGCACCAGTCATGACATCTAAGCTTACATCTCTTTCAAATTGCATATCCTGAACTGAATTCATATACGAACTCCTGTAATAATCAGATATTTGCATGCCCGGCAGAAGATTATCCATTGTTTCACCTTGAAGAATCGGATGCAGGGGAAATCCAGTCATAATCGTGTTTTCTCTGTTCATGTCAACAAACTCAGAATAAGAACGAAATGTTGGCACTCGATCATTATGAATACTTTTTAGACATACTCACATACCACATCACTCATCAACATGCCCCAATCACACTAAATAGGCTCCCACCTAAGCGGTTTAGGGGGTTCGGATCAAGCTATACTGATCCTCACAAAATGAACTATTTCAACTTCCCTTATTCATCAACCATAATTATTCAACTTCCCTTATTCTCACCTCTCACAGGGGCCAACCTAGGGGGGTCGGTATTGTTATATATGATATACGATTTTTGGATTTTTATTAGCCCACTCATGAAAAGGATTGTCATTAATCTTGAATCTTTCCTACCCAAGTTTCATACTCAAGCCCTCAGCCAAAACAACTATTCAGAGTTTACAAGAACTGGAAAACCTATATCATCCCATAGAGGAAAAAACAACATTATTATGGAACATGTAAAAGGAACACTAAAACAACTTACATGGTACTTTACCTTTGCAAGATGAGGTTTTCACTATGTGAAATGCAGCTTCCTCTACCAAGAATTTGATAAAACCACTAAAAACTGGTGCCCCACAACCAAATAACAGAAAAAATGGATAAGTGAATGCTAGAAAACATAACAGTTTTTTTTTCTAAATTAAGGCAGTAATGGGACACTCTTTCATGCCTCGTCTTTATAATATTATACATCATGTATTCGAAACTTACAATATATCACCATTTTTATAATATTATACCTCGTGTATACGAAAGTTACAATATATCTACTCGTAATGTCCACAAAACATGGAATATACCACCGTTACTAAAAGAGACACGAGTATGTTTTCAGGAAAATTACCATATTTATCTAAAAAATGATACCCTTTTTTCCCTTTTGGGTATTTTGAGAACAGTTATGAAGTTGGAAGTGTTCCAGCAGTTGAAAGAAGAAAATGAAGAACAAATAATGAATATTAATGCAAAAGAGTAAAAGGAGTTGAATATGTTTTGGTGCATGAAGAGGAAAGAAAGGTGTTGAAGAACACAAAAACCAAGAAACTGAGAATTTCAGAGGGATTCAGAACAGACCCACTCCTACAAGAATCATTCATTTATCCAATTGAATTTCTTGTTCAAGTTTTAATAATGATGATGAGATGAAAGAGTCCAGACGTGGTCTATTATATGTCCGAAGCAACTTTACCTCAGTTTACCCCATCTTCGTGTTCGATGTATCATTGTCTTCCAATGTGGACCCCGATTCGGGCCAATTGGTAAATCAAAATTAACCCCCCATATATAATCATGCACCAAATCATGGACTACTTTAAACATTAATCATTTGATAATACTTTGGTCATAGCTAATAAGGCTACTTAATAGGCTAACTGGTGCTCTTATTGGACTGGGAAAATCGAGATCCTCCGGGTTCCTGGTCTGTTTACCCACCCGGTAAAATAACGGTCCAAGACATGTAAAAATAATCATCAGTATCCTATAACTTACTCAGTAAAGTATACAATAACATATCCGATGTTAATTTTTAGATGTTATATTACTGATTTTAAATTTTTTTCTTAAAGATCTTTTCTATTGAATTTTTTTTATCAGATACACTGGGAACCGGTCCAACAAGTGTATCTGATACGGGTAGGACTGATAACCTATCGATCTGATTCTCGGGAGAGCGGATACCTGAACCCAACCGATATCAACACTAGGGTAAACAATACTTATCCCTTCCAAAATAGAGGAGTGAGCAAGTGGCTAGTGAAAATATATTTTACCATAATAGTTGGTTGTTTCAAATTTATTATACTTCTGAACACATTCTTTTTTTTCTTTTACCTTAATAATTGATTCTCCTTTAAAGATTATTTTTGCTTTCGAGAGCGATTATAAGCCGCACCTAACACATTCTCAACCTAATGTGGTTAAAAAGGGCTAGGATCACTCTTTTAACTTTCTCTACAAATACATGTACGTTTCATTCATTTAAAATAATGATTATTAATATATTAGGACTTACAACTTACTGACATGGACTACTGATCTTAACATCAGAGTGTTTGTGGTCTCCTACTATCCACGTTTTCTGGTAGAACACTTAATGATATGGATTCTACCTTCTCAATAGATGACGGATGATAAGTACCACCGAGAGACTTTCCCAATTAATATGTATATTCAATCTTTAAATCGAGACTAATGAGGCAAAAGACGAACAATTTCTACTTGTCTGACACAAACTAAGACCGACGCTGTGAATCCAATCTGTCCAAAACCCAATAAATTTTTTTCTTATCATATGTTATACTTTAGATAAATTATTATTCATTTAGTTCATTTTATCAGAAAAGGTAGTGGACGTTATGTGGACGAAGTTTGTGCATTTGACATTAAAATTTTATTTGATCTCAATATATATTTTAGTGAATTTGGAGTTTAATTTAAAAAATGCTTGAAATAGCATATTGTATATTTATATTGGAAAGTATTACTAGTAAAGTTATACACTTGTTAGCTAGTTGATGAAAACAAAAAACAAATGAAGTAGCTACCATATCTTTTTCCATCCTAACTACCAAAATGTACCATTAGTTTGTCCTTTATTGTCTCTTGCTAATGTGATTAAACATCTATTCCACCCCCTCAAATCACAAAGGTACTTCAATAGTTTCACTTACTCATTACTTTCATAAAAAGGAAAATGATTCGTTTCAATTCACCACTTCCTTTTTACCAAATAGATCAACCAAAACAAAACAACACAAAATTGGTATACAAAACACAATACCGTACAGTTGCACTCATTTATGTTGCAGCCTTTTGAAGGGCCCGGCCCAAATTCTTAATACTCCAATATAATTCATTATGAATTATTATTAGGGATGTTTTCGATTTTGTTTGGTCAGTTTTACTTGAGTTTTTTTATGTGAAACCAATCATAACGGTTTTTAACTACATAGATCGATTCGGTTAATGTCGGTTTTGATGCAAAATTGGTTCGGTTCAGTCAATTTTTTCGGGTTTGAAATAAACAAAAAATACAAACTTGCTGATTTTTTCGGGTTTGAAGTCAAAAAACAAAATAAAAATACACATATGACAATAGAACACGTTTAAAAACCACAAACTTCCTCATTTGATCCTAGACTAAGCTTCAAAACAAACTATGTAACACATGAAGTTTTAACGTGATGGAGGCAAACGATAGAGAAGTGAAGTAGTGCTAATAGCTTATTAGGTTTTAGTATTAAAGGTACAATAATTTAGACATTAAAGTATGTTTTTTCATTTGGACACTTAGGGGCTAGGGCTATTGATCTATGTAAATACTGTAATAATCTTTAAAATAAAGTCAAAACTAAGTAAATTTTTTAAAAACTATCTCAAATATAAATATTTTAAACAATATATATAGTCGGTTTAGTTCGGACGATTTCAGTTCGATTTAAGGTAAAACCGAAAACCAAATATTTTTGTCGGTTTTAAATTTTCTTGCACCATTCGGTTCGGCATCATTTTTCCCCCAACCAAGTTAGGTTTTGTCAGTTTGAACTTTGAAGCGTACCGAAAACATCCCTATTTATCACCATCATTATTTATGAATCCTCATACGTACGAAGACGATAGACCATCATCACATTAATACCAACTATCAACTGAGCTATACCTCGACAGTGTTACTATTATTGGTTATGAATTATGATGATATCTAAAGATGATCTTGTTTCTCTTCTACCCACCTATCATACCAATCATCTAAATAAAAATATCTGGATGCTCTCTGTTCAAACTCTGTGTTTTGCAGGTTTTCTTTTATAGCTCTGTGTTTGAGAAAGAGGGTCTTCACATATAGCTATATTTATTGAAGCTACCCTACTAACTAATAATGTTATGATGAGAATGGGAAGAAAACAAGTTACTTTTAACACCTGAATCTAACAACTAATGGTTTAAGGCAAGTAGATGTGAGATAAGAGGGAGTTCTAATGTTTCACCATCACGAGATCCATTGATATCAATGTTACTAGTGTCCCAATACACTTTCAACATATTTCATTTTATTATTGATATAATTTTTATCGAGTCCGATTTGAATATGTTAACTTCAACTCCCTCCGTCCCTAAAAGATTGTCACATTTTGAGTTTTGTTGTAAACAAAAACACATTTTAAAACATAAATGTCTATTATTCTACATGTGCAAATATTATAAAAATTTGATATTTCAAAAATATATATTGAGACGAATCTAACAAGGTCCCACAAGACTAATATTATTTCTTATCGTATATTTAACCAACAAAAACTATAATGTGACAATCTTTCATAGTATAAATTAATACTCTCATAGTATAAACTACAATGTGACAATCTTTCATAGTATAGTTTATTTGACCAACATAGTATATACTTTTGGAAATTAATACTCTCTTCGTCCCTAAATGATTGTCACATTTTGACTTTTCACATGGTCAACAAAATAAGAATTGAAACGTAAATATCTCTTATTGCATATGCGAAAAAATTATAAAAATTTGATATTTCAAAAATATATATTGAGACGAATCTAACAAGATCCCACAAGACTATATCACTTGATGAGAATTTATGATCAAATTATGTAATGTTTGACCACCAAAAATCAAAATGTGACAATGTACTCAATAAACTCTACTCGAAACTGTTTGAAGCCTAATCGAGCCGAAATCGAGTCAATACATGAAGCAACCAAGTATAATGAGTTATTGTACCACTGTTTAGAGTTGACTAAATGTAGTAGAAAAGGTCAATGATTTTTACATTTCATCGGGTGATAATGGCACTCCACTTTTAAACAAAAGTAGATGAAAAGTAATAAATAAGTGGAGTGTCGTAATCAAGAAATGGAATGTAAAAATCATTGACCTAGAAAAACACTGAGTATATGAATATTCAACGTGATTAAAATTTTCAAAAAAATGGAAAACATCAATTAATACGAACTTAAACTTTGGTTAACAACAGTCTAGCAATTCTTGAGCTGACGAAAAGTAGTCAGAAAGACGACAGACTGAGTTGCTGTAATGAGAGGCAGGGATCCAAGAAGGGATGATGCAAGCAAAAATGGAGAGATTTGAAGAAGAAGATCTATTGGGAAGATCTTTCTCATATTTACTCCTGCATTTACTCTCCCTACCTTCTTCACTTTGTCTCCTTCTATTTGGACCCCTTTTAAGGCTTCGTTCATATCTAACTAAAACCATTCAAATTCGACCAATTCAATTGTCACTTTCATCAACTATAAACTACATCAGAAGATTTAATTGCAGTTGAATGACTTACATTTGAATGTTCACTTCCATTATGACTTATATGCAACATATCTATACGCTATATCGTAGGCATGTGCACGTTCGTTTCGATTTTGGACAAAAAGAGAACAGAACTGATCTAACCGGTTCTTTGGCAAACGGAAACGAAATTGGTTCGGTTCTTAAACAGTTTGTTCAGATCGGCTCTAGGTCAGTTCCGGTTCCGGTTCCAAGCCTCATGTTTTGGACCTAATTTGAGCCCATTTTTTGCCTTGAAAATTTGGGTTTGATCATTCTTAGCTAATATTATTATTATTTCTGAACTCAAATTTAAAAGTGATTAGTATTGCTTTATATTAACTGTGACGCATAATTGAATTACTACAATATATCTACTTTATATAGTTTAACGAGGTCCTTTTAAAACAATTTTCGAAATTCGTATACACATTTGTCACATGATACCACTTGTTAAACATACCTATTACAACCTAAAGTAGCAAAATAAAAATAAAATTACAGTTTCATAAAAGTTCAGAATTACACATAATAAGGTTGTTTGTAACTCATAACAACTCAACAATCAACATGACATGCCATGTTCTTCCAGTCCTCCCCATCTTTTTGTTGCTATTTTTGGGTGGCCTAACTTGATTATTTTTTCATATAAACAGATACTAGCCAACTAAACTCAGAATGTAATATATATGTAAAGGAAATTAGACATTCATAATTCATGCATATGAACATACCATTCATCATTTTTTTTCATGCAACTACTAGGCAACTAAACTCAAGAAGGCAATACTGAAAATCGGACATGATTCGACATTTTTCCAAGCAACAAGACAACAGACAACAATAAGAAGGCAACATTGAAAATCAGATTTATACACATTACTACATCAGTTTTCCATAATGCCAACAAACAATTAGTAACAAGGGCACCATTTACATAATTAAAAGTTACAACATGCAACAATAACACAACAAGAATATTAAAAAGTTCAAAGTTAAATCAAATTCCTACTACCAACAAATAACAAGGCAACAAGGGCAGTGGCAAGAAGGCAACAAAGAAACAAAATAATGGGGTTGAGGGATTAAATTTCAAATAAAGCAGCTATAAAAGCTATGCCTGTCAATCGAGTAGGTGATTTTGGATTAGCTCCTGGGATTAACTACCAGTAAGGTCAGTTTATCGACCATTTCATACACGTTCTTGAAGTCCAATTCAAGAAAATCATCATTTCCTTAGGAAACAATTTAAGTTTAAGGTTAAATCAGTAAATAATAAGTTAATAATAAAAAAAATGTATAAGGAAAACAATACGTACCTCTTTTTCACTCCTAATTTTATAACCATGTTTTATCCAATCGTCCGCACATAGAAGTGTTTCAATAATAGTATCCCTCATCATTGGACCCCTATCAATTACCCTTCTACAAAGACTAAGTGTGGACTTCGAGGCAACATTGGTTATATGAATATTTTGAATATTAATTGTCATTTTTCCTAAAAGCTTAAAATTCTCATTTTGTTTCCACTAAATTAAGATATCAAAATTATCAATAAATGGATGTCCAGATTTCTCAAGAGTCAAGATACAATTGCAAATCATCTTTTTCTTCAGTTTTCATAATTTGCATAAATTTATCAAATTTTATTTTCATTTATGTAGAGGAGGGTGGCTGCTTCAAATAGGAACTAAAACCTTCAGGCCCTTTTTCCTTTTCTGTCCTCATATATGGTGGTATATACATCAAACAATTCTCTAAACTTTTTTAGGACATCAGCCACCTTCTCCTCATGATTATATGGATACATGGCTTTATAGGCAATATTTAATCATCCTCAACTTATATCTAGGACCAAAATCTTTCCCAAAACTAGTCAACAAGACATTCTGATCAATATTTATCATACTTATGAGAGATTCTAACAACCATATTATGCTTATGAATCTTAGAATTATGTAGTTGCGAATTTATTAGTTCTTCTAATAATTCTAACAAAAACATATTCACAGTTGGATAATTTGAACCACTAATCAAGTTTGTCACATCAAGTAAAACTTCAAAAAAATCACAAACATCAAGAGATTCACAAACTCCTGCCCACTGTGTTTTAGAAGGACAAAACTTCTCAAAAACCTCTTCACCATCACAATATTTTGAAAAATACTACCTATATGTATGAGCAACATTCACATAACATAAGTACTATTCCACCTAATATTATTATCTAGCACCAACTTATTAGAAGTCAACTTTAGATTAAAAATATGTTCATTAAAGGAGGACATGCTGTTTTCAAAACCAAAAAGATATTTAACTCCCTCTCTAACAATATCAATTTATGTCTCAATCTCTTTTAAGCCATATCTAACCAACAAGTTGATAATGTGAGCACAACATCAATCATGGAATAACTTACCATCTAAAACCGGATTTGATAACCCATTAAAATATCTTTTTAGAATGGTTATGCAAGAATCATTGACAGTGGCATTATCAATTGTCACACGAACTATCTTATCAGAAATTCCAAATACATTAATAACCCTATGAATTTCTTTTTCCAGTGCAGCCCCATTGTGAGGTGTAGGTACGTTTACAACAGACAACACTCATCCACATAATGACAAGTAATGACCATATAACCTATCCTCTGATTGAACACCAGAACACCAACAATCAGTTGTCAAGCTACTCTACTGACCTTACTAAGTAGTTTACCTACTATTTTTTTGCCTAAACAAAGATGAAGCTTTTGGAAGTTCACAAGATTCTCTCAAGTGCCTCACCAAGTGAGAAGTTATTTCTTGTTCATTTTTTTTCCGCAGTAAGCAATGTAACTTCTTTAAAATGTTCTCATGCCATTGAACCTCCTTTATTTGTCTCATAAACCGTATCACTATCCGGCTTCCCAGAACTATCAAGTTGTTCAACTCCTACTGTAACATCGTTCGAACTACCATGATATTTCTCCTCGATCCTTTGGAGTGTGATTCAGAACCACCCCATTTCAATGTCATTATTCAAATTCACACTATCTGCAAAATCAACAAATGAAGATTCTATAAGAATATATATAAATGTAAAATAAATTGTATGAAATTGGAGACCTTAATTAAATGAAATCATAATTGATTGAAACCCTAATTGATTGAAACCCTTATATCCCTAATTAATTGTCGAACCTTATTTAAATTAAACTTTAAATCTAATTAATTGGAATTTCAAACTCCAAAATCTCGATTCAATTAAACTGAAACCATAATTAATTAAAAGTTTGAAAATCTCAATTTTATTCAACCCTAGATTAGATAAATACAATTACGCAAAATATACAAAACCCCAATTTTATTTCATACTCAAAAGTCAAAACTGAAAAATCAACATCAAAATTTAAAAATACAACTCAGAAATATAACATTAAAAATGCAATATGATTACATTAAATGAAACTTTCATACACCACACATTGATACACAACATATGCAAACATTGTGTGAGTCGATTACCTTCGCACTCGAAAACTGAAACGAAACGGGAGTTCGGATATGACATTGGAAAAAAAAGAATAGGCATATCGAAGTATGGAGAGAGAAAATCAGCGATGAGAAGTTTTGGAACATAAAGGAGAGCAAATATCGGCGTTCGGCGATGAGAACCAGATATTGAGAGAAGTTTTGAGAGATTGAGATTGAGAGTGATTTAAATTTTAGGGGTATTTATGTGTTGGGTTAATGTTTGGACTAGATTCATGACTAATGGACATCATATGAACATGGACTTATGGTTATGGAGTATTATATATGGCTTATTTTTATTTTGGACCCTGAACTATCACGTAAGTTTCAAATTGGACCCTGATACTATCTTAAGACTCATTTTGGACCCTATACTACGCTTTGTCTCATTTTGGACCTTAAAATGCCAATTAAAATTGGAATAGGGGCACATTTTAAAATAAATTTATATGTGGGGATCTTTTATAATACTTTAATTACAAAACAACCCCTCCCTCAACCTCACACCCCACCCCTACCCCTACCCCTACCCCCCCCCCCCACCCCCGTAACCCCCTTACCCTCCATCCCCGTAACCCCCTTACCTTCCCCACCCCGTAACCCCATACCTACTGTCCACATATTATTTCCCCAAATTTCATCTTCCTAAAATCAAACCCAACTTGCAGAATCAAGCATGAATGATTTCAGATCAAGGTCATTTGGAGAGGGTAGGAAGCAGATGGAGAGCTACTATGGCCCCGCCGCAACCACATCCGCCTCCGATTTCAGGTCATACAGGGGGTTACGGGGGTGGGGGGGGGGTATGGGGTTACAGGTGAGATGGGGGGTAGGGGTAGGGGTGGGGTGTGAGGTTGAGGGAGGGGTTGTTTTGTAATTAAAGTATTATAAAAGATCCCCACATATAAATTTATTTTAAAATGTGCCCCTATTCCAATTTTAATTGGCATTTTAAGGTCCAAAATGAGACAAAGTGTAGTATAGGGTCCAAAATGAGTCTTAAGATAGTATCAGGGTCCAATTTGAAACTTACGTGATAGTTCAGGGTCCAAAATAAAAATAAGCCATTATATATTGATCAAGTATACTCAGAGTTGGATCGAACTATTTTGTACGGATCAATTCGATTTATCAAACGTCAATTTTTATAGTTTAATTTCACTTTTGTGAGTGAGAATCTAGCCGTGAGCCAAATCTTTTTGAGCTGAATAATATAAATAAAGTCAAATGTTTTATGTTCACTATCGATCCTCAATGTAAAATTACTATTTACTTTTTGGACTTATTAGGTGATCTGGGTAGTCTAAGAAAGATTGCTTTAAAGACTTTTAGAAATATTCGTGCTGGTCCACTTCACGAGTGACGAGCCCAACATTTCTTAAAGTATATGTGCATCTTTAATTCTTCCTTCTATAAGTTCACGTCCATTAATGGGTTCATTATAGCATGTTATCGTCAAGACATTTTGTCCTAGTGGCAAGCATGCTGACACCTCTAGCGGAGGTCTCAGGTTCGAGCCCTCTTGATAGCATGGAAATTGGTTAGAGAGATGGTTTCTCTCACTAGTTTGACGCTAGTCGCCTCTTTCCTTGAATTTACGAATCGTAATGATGTTTAATGATTGTAATCGATAATTCATATTAATAAAATTAAAGGGTACTCCCCTTCAAAAAAAAAAAAAAATTATAGCAGGTTATCTTGTTGTGATTTTTACTTGCAAGCATCATATAAATGATACGCTCATTTAAGGCGTCCCCGCTTGGCTAGCCCATCGCCCAACAGAGGAGGTGAATTTAGGATGTGCCTCTAGTGGCTCGGGACTCCATCTCAAGAGTGCCCAGAGTAGGCTGGGTAACCACCCACAAGCAGATCCTTCCTTGAACAAATACTCATGCACCTACTGTGGATCGAACCCACACACTTGTGGAGAAGCACACTCTTATATGAAACCCCACACACTTGCAAGCATCATATGCCTCAATCTGAAGTGGAGACTCGAGATTTATGCTTTTAAGGCACAATAGTAAGCTAACAAAAACAGATAATTGGATAAATTAAATACTCCCTCTGTTCCTAAAAGATTGTCACATTTTGACTTTTGTTAGTCAAACATTACAAAATTTGATCATGAATTCCCATTAAACGATAAGAAATAATATAGTCTTATGAGACCTTGTTAAATTCGTCTCAATATATATTTTTGAAATATTAATTTTTTATAATTTTTTTACATGTAAAATAATAGATATTTATGTTTTAAATCGTATTTTGTTGACCACCAAAAGTCAAAATATGACAATCTTTTAAGGACGGCAGAAGTAATAGTCTGTAAATTAGCCTTTTAAGTTGATACATAAATGTCTGATCGTATTCGTAACTATTGGAATAGACTTAGAAGATTTATGAAAATACATACAAATTATTATTATTTTATGTGAGTTATAGTAACAACTTGAATAATAACAAATACATATCATCAAGAAAAAGTATATACACTAACAATTAGCGATGAGGTACAAACAAAAAGGCTAAATTTCATGTCCCTTAATTTATTTATTTTTTGTGGTAAATTAGGGTTGAAGTGAGTTTCATATTCAAAATTTTCTGGTCACTTCACTAGCGAGTATCGAAAACCTTTTTCACTAAACTATTTATTAACTCTTAATTATTTAGAATTAATCAAATAAAAAATCAAATTTTTAAATAAATCAGACTATCTCTAAATAATTTTTAGGTCAGTTTACTTCCCGCACAATTCTTCGGAGTCTAGTAAAAGGTAGGGGTGTGCACGGTTCGGTTCGGCTCGGTTTTGGACAAAAAAAAGAACCGAACCGATATAATCGGTTCTACGGCAGACAGAACCGAAATTGGTTCGGTTCTAAACGGTTCGGTTCTTATCGGTTCCAGGTCGGTTCCGGTTCGGTTTCGGTTCTGGGCCTCGTGTTTTCGACCTAAATTTGAGCCCACTTTCGGCTTTGAAATTTTAGGTCTATACGTTCCTAGCTAATATTATTATTCATTTTTTACTCAAATCTAAATGTGATTAGTATTGTCTTATATTAAATGTAACTCATAATTAAGTTCCAAAGATATATCTACTCTATATAAGTTTAACAAGCTCCTTTTAAAATTAATTTCGAAATTCGTATACACATTCGTCACACGATACCACTTTTTAAATATATATATGTATCCATATATTATTAGCTTAAAAAATATTCACTTATCTATTATTATATCATACTAACAATTAACAATGTTGAATCCTCTCACCAATTATCCTAGGCTAAACTTAATTTTTTCTACTTAAAATTAGTCATCGGTTCGGTTCGGTTTTTATCGGTTCTCCAATAAGCCGAACCGCATCGGTTCTCCAATAAGCCGAACCGCATCGGTTCGGTTCCCTCAAAGGCGGAACTGAAATCGGTTAGGTTTCAATCGGTTCCAACAAAATCGGTTTTTTTCGGTTCAGTTCCGGTTCGGTTCGGCTCGGTTTCGGATTTCCTCCACACCCCTAGTAAAAGGTAGTATGAAGGGGTTATTAATTAGGTTGACAAAGACATTAAATAAAAAGTAAAAGTAGAAGAGAAAGGTAGACTCGAAAAAGACTGCGTATAGTGAGCGTAGCATATTTATGTGATAGATAACGAAAGAAGAAGAAAGCAAAGAAATAGAGGCTGATGAGTAGTTTGATGCTCACATGTTTCTCGAGCCTATATTATTATTATTATTATTATTATTATTATTATTATTATTATTATTATTATTATTATTATCCACAACTCTTTATCTTAATTCCTATCCATCCCCAGCCTCACTTCATACTTTCGTAATTCCTCCACACATTTTGACTTTTCATATTTTTTTTCAATTACTTTATAACTGTTACTTGTAATTAATATGTTCTGTTTTATTGTTCATTAAATATACGGTGGGACACTCTTGCAAAACTGTGGGCTTTCTTAAGGGCATGCACCAATGAATTTTATTCAAACTAGCTACTGAGTGTTAAAAAAAAAAAGGGGTGGAAGTTTAGTTTTGATTTGGTGAAAGATGTTCCATATATTTTAGATTAGTATTAAGATATATTTTCTTCGTGCTTAAATGATTGATATATTTTAATTTTACATGGTCAAATTTTAAATTTTTTTATCAGTAAGTCTCATTAATCAATAAGAAATAATATAGTCATATCACATATGATATTTTGTTAGATTTGTCTCAATATATATTCTTGAACTATTAACTTTTTATACTTTTTTCATATGTAGAATATGAGATATTTATATTTGAAACCGTGTTTTATTGACCATGAAAAGTCAAAATGTACCAATCATTTAGGGACGGAGGGAGTAATAGTTATTTTGTCTCTTAAAGTTAAAAAAAATGACTCAGAGGACACCTCAGAAAAAAACTGTATGGACTATATAGAAAATTAAAAGTTAGTATAGGGGGTAAACGGCTAAAAGACCTATCAAATTTGATAAAATGATACCCAAAAAATGAATGTCTATTTTAGAAAAAGGGTTAGTAGATTCAGGACGGACGAAGTACTTATCATTGTGATGAATTGACTGCCTCTAGCTATAACTCAAATTGGTAAAGAATTAATGTTAAGTACTTGCAATTTCACTCGTCTCTCTATGTAATAAAGTGGGTTTGACTCTTTTTTTTTTTTTTTCAAAAAAGGGGGTTACCTTTTGATTTTATTAATACGAATAATCCATTACAATCACCAAACATCAGTACAATTCGTGAACTCGTAAATTCAAGGAAAGAGGCGACTAGCATCAAACTAGTGAGAGAAATTCTTCTCTCTAACCACTTCCTTGCTAGCAAGAGGGCTCGAAGCCGAGACCTCCGCTAGAGGTGTCAGCATGCTTGCCACTAGAGCAAGATGTCTTGACAGTGGGTTTGACTCTTTAAAGGAGTGAACTTGTGTTGTTGATAAAGTGACAAATTTTATTATCCCAATTAACTGAGACATATACTGTGATTTACTTGCTACATACAGACAAAATGTGAGTGTGTGAGGAGCATTAGAATAATGGTTTTACCCATCTATTGTGAATAGACTAAATATATACTCCATACTTTCTTAGTATATTAATAATGTACTACGATCAATTGATTCTAGAAATCAATAAAGTTAACAACAATGTCGATTATTCTAATGTCATCAATCGATTATGACCATAATAAGGGTGTAGAATTTTTTTAAAATGACATAAATTATAAATAATTATGCGATAGGAAATATATTTTTTTTTTTTGTAAATTAGCGATGAGTGTGAGTATTCAACCCATGACCTTCTGGTCACTGGTAAGAGCCTTTTCCACTAGGTTATTTGATTAACTCGATAGGAAATATATTTAAACTAAGCAAATGAAAGTCTAACCTCCAAATAAATAGCATCGTAACAAATTATGGCATTTGTTACTAAATCGTTAGGTAACAAAAAAATTTGTCGCAAATGCAACTATTTTTTTTGTTACGCTACATTAATCGTAACAAATGAGTAAAATATTTGTTACGCCATACAAAACGTAACAAAAGATAGAATTTTCACATTCATACGGCCGGCGTAACAAAATTATTAGTAACAACATGCCCTTTTCTTGTAGTGGACTATTGTGGAGTGTTGCACCAATGAACTTTCGCTTTCTGAATGTGAATCTAATTCACATAATGCGTGAACGTCACTTCTTGAATGTAACTCTGATTACCATAGGTTGTTTTAAATTGCCTGAAAATCTCACAAAGTAGATGCTGAAAATCACCAAAATGTCTCGAAGTCTGACATAGTAGGTGCTGAAATAGTGATGCTTCAAATAAACAATTTCGTTTTTTATTACAGTGATATAGATGACAACGGTATTGAGATGATGTGGACGGTGATGGAATTGGGGATCGGATGAAGAAAGGTGTGGGTACTTTTTATTCCTTCAGTAACGTTTTTGTATTTTTATATATTTATTTTGTTACGACTAAAATACTTATTAGACTAACGTTTTAAGCCAACACGATATTGGCTAACCATGTTTACTAATCTTTAAATTGAGTGATTGAATAAAGACACATTCAAGTTTCTAATTTACGTATCAATATGGTATGAATAACAATCTTATTAGATAGAGATTGAGAATTAATAAACTTCCTCTATCCAAACTTATTTGGTCACCTTTTATTTCGAAAATTAAAATGTAATTGATCATAAATTCTTATTACTCAAGAAGAAGTAATATAGTCATATAGGCATGAATGATCAGGTCTGAATGATCGTGAAATGTTAAATGAAACAAATAATTTGGAATAACGGGGGTAAACAGTATTGTGGGATGGAGGCAGGCAATAAGAAGTTGCACATGTGAATATGATAGCCAGCCCATGCATGCTGCAAAAATACCAACACAGAGCAGACTAATCAAATCCATGTTACCACTTGCCCACTTGCACTCTACCATTCAATACTACCTCATCTTCAACAACCTTTCAATTCTCCAATCGCTCATATTTTAGACTACATTTTATTCAACAATATAGAAAGACTACTTATCTATTTCACACTCAATCTTTATGCTGTTTTGCATTTCTTTATGATTTAAATATTTTATGTCAACCAACAATAATTACATGCCCACATCAATAGAGAATATGATTATTTAATTTTTATACTTTTTATTATTTTTGAAAGTGATGGAATCATCGATTGGTTTTAGAATTGAGGATTCCGTTTAAACTAAAATTAATATTTTAAGAAAAAAGAACTAGGTCTTATTTTAGTGCTATTTTATTTTCATGTGTTAACTCTTTAGACGTATTATTTTTAATTAGAAAAGAAATACAACATTTTTAATTTGGCATGTATGTGATGATTTAGCTACAAATACTGATGCTTTCATTAATATTATTTCACATATACCATCGCATTAACATTTTTTGCTTATTAGGTAATTTATATTTTATACTTCAATTAAATTTCTTTTCAACTATATTTTGGTGTAATCTATAAACGTTCACAAATTAGGAATCACTTCAGTTTTGATAGCTTAAAAAATTTAGTTTAATTACTTGTCATCTACATTTGAATTAGTATAATTTGACCATTCTTTCTTATTATATATTTAAATTAAACTAGTCAACAACTATAATGGTATATAAATTAATATATAAGGATTTACATTTTATATATTTGTGTACATATTTATGAAATGACAATAATAAATAAAAAATTAACATGTTTTTTGTTTTCACCAATAATGAAAGCATTAAAAAAAGATAGCATTGACATCCAAATCTTAATTTTTTATGTATAAGTCAATAATCATCTAAAGCATCACACCATGCTAACCACTAACACATAAACCACTAGTATTAAAAAACAAAAATATAAATTAAATTAAATTATAAAACATAAAACCACCACCATTCAATCATCAAACACCCAACCACCACCACCAAGATGCTCCTCCACCACCAAGTCACCAACATCATTTTTTTGTTCACGTCTTGATAACTTTACCACTAGACTATACCGATGGAGACCAACATGCTGAGACGCTTTTTTACCACCAAGTCACCAACATCATAATTTGTTTGGGTTTCGATAACTTTACCACTAGACTATTCCCGAGAGACATCTCACAACAAAAACATCATTATTGACCATGCAAAGCAGCCATCGAAACCACCCCAAGCTTCTGAAGATTCAACTTGACAACAGTATCAGTAAACATCTTGGTATCTTCACTAGTATTCCCTTCTGGGATATCAACAATATAAGACTCCAACACAATTGTCCAAATCTCACCCCCCTCTCTCTTGAACTCATTCACAGAAGTCACAGACCTATAATTATTCAACCTATGCTCACCCCCCACTACTCTGAAGCTCAAGATATGCTTCTCATCATCAAGAATCTCCAGCCTCTCCGTGCTGGTGGAGGCGGGGAGGCCGGAGATAACAGTAACTTCACGGACACTCCCAACGCCGCCGTCTCCGGCGGTGATGTGGCAGCTCTTGATGAAGTGTTTGTAGGTTTGTGGGTTGTCGAATTGGCGGACGAAGGGCCAGACAACGTGGGCTGGGGCGTTGATTCGTTGCGTGATTAAGGATGTGGTCGTGTTGGGCAATTCATCGAACATGTGGTAGGCACGAATCGTTGGTTCTAGCTCCTTGAATTCTTCTTCAGTTAGGCCTTGAGGAATTTTTCCATTTTCCATAATTTCTTCAATTTTGATGAAAATGGAGAATGAGAGAGATTGAGAAGAAGATATATGAAAAAGAGTTGAAATTGGAAAAAATAGAGAGAAATGGAAGCTTTATTTATATGGGGGACCAGCAGCTTGCCTAAGGGTTAGTTTGGTATAGAGACAAATCATATCAGGACAAAATTTATGTCATTTGCAAATTATCCTTAACTAATTTTTGTTTTGTTTATTTTTCTACTTAATTGTCAATTTTGGTATAATGTATTAGTATTCGATAGAGTAGTAACACGATGCTATTAAGTTTAAGCATATACGGTTCGTTTAATGTTTGATTGTTAAGTAAATAAACATCGTTAATAAATAGCGTATACAATACTAATTAGCTAGGTCGCATTCCTCGATTCACAACCGATAACAAACTGCCCCACCGTACATAATCCACCGTGCAAGATTCCCCCATCTCACATGGGTCCCATTCCCTCATCTAACTGCAAATATGAATATCTCTCCTGGCTCACAATTTCTGAAAGATAAGAAGAGAATAATTCTATTAGACGTCACATTTTCACTACATTTTTAAAGTTACCATCTTAATTACGTATAATCCTTCAGTTTTTTCATTAATCATTACATAATTAAACAAATCCAAATTTAAATATATAGTGATATCTAATTAAAACTAATAGCTACCTTTTCAATAAAACACCCAAATATTACTGGATTGATAATTTAAACAAAGAATAATCCAAAAATAGATTGAACCCCCAATATATTATTCACATAAACTTTTCACTTCTTATATTTGTACTCTTCTTATTGAAAGTTATTGTTTTTTCTAATATCATCTTCTTCTTCTTTGTTTGTATAATAAAATAAAATAATTAAACTTTTTTCATAATATATAAATAAAATAAAAATATATTTCATTCAATATCCATATATAATATATTATTTTATTTTTTAAAATTTAGTTTTTTCTTAATTATTTTCATAGATATGTAAACTATTTATTTTTTAAATTTGAAGTGAATAATATGGTCAAATCCCAAAAACGAAAAAAATAATACTCCTAAATAAGATATATTTAAAAAAAAAATTACGCAAACTGATGTGAATGCTCTAACGGTTAGTTACGATAGTCCATAAGCAAGAAAAGAAATGAGTAATTAATCCAGTGAGTGAGAGTATGCGTCCTTTATTTGCTCATCAAAATTGCTGCAACTTTGGTCAGCTTTTGCAAGTTGCCCACTTGCACTTTTGTTATTTTCTATCATCACCAAAATTGGTTCATAATTACTATTTGCATTCTCAAATTTGGAACATACTCCAACTTCTATTCTTCATTTCTATTTCAGAATATAGTAATTGGAAGTGATATTTGTATTCATTATGTGTGTTCCCAATAGACTAGACACATTGTATTCCATCTGTATTTCTCAATTTCCAGCTCATACCACCTGCATTTTTTTATTCATCTTCACTCATGTGCCCTGCATTTATATATACGCTCAATGCTCAATCATTATTAGAAAGAACGACCCTCCGTCCCTGGGAACGAGAGTTATCGGACCCTTAATTTAAGGGTCTCAAATTTCTTTTACAAAGAATGACACTCCGTCCTCGGTCAAAGACTTTTTCTTCACCCAAAGCGGAAATCAATTAAAGATTTCATTTTATCAAATTTAATTTAAATAATAAAAAGAAAATTAAATTTTATCTAGTCCTAAATAATTGGCACAATTTTACTTTTTATAAAACGTAAATATATCTTATTTTACATGCGAAAAAAATTATAAAAAGTTAATATTTCAACTTTCACAAATATATATTGAGACGAATCTAAAAAGATCTCATATGACTATTATTTCTTATCGTTTAATGAGAACTCATGATCAAATTTTTTAAAATTTAACCACAAAAAGTTAAAAGTGTCAATCATTTAAGGACAGGAAGCATTCAACAGATAAATTCAATTTTTTCCTTAACTTAATATAAAAAATAAATGATAATTAGATAAAAAGGACTGGAGGAGAATTATTTTGATTTGTCGCATTGTAGCTTGGCTGGCTCCTTGTTTTATGCGTCTTTTATTATTCAAAATGGACAATATTTTTAAATCGGAAGTAATGGTAAGTTGGTAGTACAGTCATAATCGCCTATGACATGTATTTATATACATATACTATATACTAGGTATAATTCAAATATGCACCTCTAGTTTGAGTCTAGCACTCTGGAAAAGATTTTTACATCTATATACACCTGCTGTTGCTACATATTTTGTACTCGTAATCGATGAGTATTTGGCATCTTCAAAGCTATTTCTGAGTTAGCTTGAAGATCAATGTTGGAAGGTTCAGTCATTGGTGTTTCATGTCTATCAACGATTTCTTCGCAAGGTTTATGATGGAATCTGCGATTACCCTGGCACTGGATTTCATGTATCCACCTACGTAGTGATACGTTTAGAAGGTTGAAGTTGTACCAAGGGAATAGAGAAGCTTGGTGCTGGAAGATGCACAATCCGAGTATGGAACTGAACTGAACTGAACATACCTGAGGTAAGCATGACAAGAGGTATGCTCCGCTCCCGTGCAAACTTAAAGACCTTCTCATCCCTGGCTGCTAAGCCTTCAGGGCTGATCTGCACATATGCCCATATGCAACTATAATCAGCAAATGCCAGAATCCTTAGGGTAAATTAGGCTGAATGTGTATGCTATCAATAATTGAGAACTTAGCATTGTCTGGAGTGTATAAATGCAGAGCAGGGGCGAAACCAAGATGATAATAAAGGAGGAGCAAACTTTTCACAAATCGTATATAGTATATAATGATGCTGAAAAACGAAGCCCCCCCTAGGTCAGCCCCTGATGCAGAGGACCTGTTCTGAATATAAACCTTAAATCTATTTATTGTTTTTACCGTTGTATACATATGTCGGTTTTCTCTTCTTATTTGCTTTTCTATCGATTTATATCAGTTAAGTGTCTTAAAATAAATAATAGGACAAGCAAGATCTTGAAATAATTTGAGGTAATCATTGACTATGCTGCACATTTTCTATTAGGCTCACCTGCATATAATACACCAAAGTGCTACGAATCTTTAATATAGAGAAGCTAACAAAAAGATGGTAAAAAGACATACTAGAGATTTAGGTGGACGATTACCACAGAAGACTTACCCTCAACCTGCCCAAAGGATCTCCATCCAAAATGTCAGTGCCAGCATTGTATATAATCAACTCAGGCTTGAACATTCGGGAGCCCACCTAGAACAACATGCACATCAGAATTGCGAGAAAGCTGATAATGTGGACATCTCTTGTAAGGTAATTCAAGCGTTCCTTATAGTTCCAGTTCATCAGAACAATCATCATGTCCACAATAATTTACTAATAAAACATGAAAGCATCGCTATAACCAACTAACAAACACATTCTACTGTTAAAATCAGGAACTTAAGTTTACATGCCTTGAGCTGAACTCTACCTCACTGCATCCACACCAATAAACATATAAACCTTCGCTGAAGAATACACCATATACCATGGAAATCATTTGAACGGACAGTATTTCTCAATACCATCACCATGAGCTTTTGAGTTTCCAAAGCTAACAACTACATTAAAAAGTGTACACAATGCAACTATAATAACATGCAGTATCTATTTTACCTCAAGTGCTTGATCCAATTGCCTCAGATAGTCGTTAGTCGTAGTCCCAGACTGCATTTAATACACACAGAGAAAATAATCTAGGTAATGTGGAGGTGGAAAATCCCATTCACCTGTGAATTATTTGATATTTAAAACTTACCGTTACTTCAACCTCTTGATCGATATATCTCTTTGCCTCAGAATCCTGGGTAAAACAAATTAAAATTTAGTAAACAATTACCGATACATACACATCTCAGGGCTGTTAAAAAGATGAATGTATTTTTACTAAATACAGGTGACTTACAAATGGATAGATGTCTGGATTGTACATGTCGAGAATATAAACTCTCCCTGAAAGAAGTCAATATAAAGATTCAATACATAAATGGCATGACACCCCACAGAGAAGGGAAAGAATCATACTGTCATTAGCAAAATCTCTTTCATGGCCATTCCCTTGGTGTGCATCAAGATCAATAATCATCACCCTGCAAAGTGGAAACCGGGTTATGTTAATTGTTTCCGACCCCTAATTTTAAATTGCTTAGAAACTTCTCTTAAATGAATATTTGAATACCTTGAGATATTTAAACGGGAAAAAGCAAAGTGTATACAAAGGGAAATGTCGGCATAAGCACAAAATCCACCACCCTTTCCTGCAGAACAGTGATGAAACCCACCACCCACATTAATTGCCCAACCCCTCTCTTTTGCAAGCTTGGCGCCTAAAATACTCCCTCCTACCTGCAATTATTTGACAAAATATATAAATGATCAGATTGATTGAAACCGCAACACATGAGAATTGTTGCAAACTCAACAGGCCACCTGCTTGCGGAAAGGTTGAAGAAGTTTCTGTTGGACCAGCCAATTGGGTATTAGAGCAACTGGATGAACCTGAAATGTGGAAATCATTCTCCAGAAAGATGCAAACAAATATAGACCACTTAAAATATCACAGACTTCCTACCTCAGTTGAACAACTTTTTCAACACAACAGATTTCCCGGGAAAGGAAGGCAAGTGCACTAATTCATTAAAACTGATACAATAGGACCACTTACCTCTACAATAGTGGCGACATTCGGACTGGATTTGAGACTCTTCAAGTATTCTTCGGAATGTACCTTCACCAGTATTATAAAGTTCAGATGAACCCGACACGCATATAACCTTTGAACAAAGATTTCAAAATTCAAAATATCATAAAATTTGTTAAAACTGTAAACTGTGCAACAGCTAGCATTGTTTATTCTCAAGTGCTGTAAAAGACCGATCATGAAAAACTTACATTCCAAGAGGAGAGGCTGCATTCAATAATGACACAACTTACCAATTAAACTCCACAACTTAGATTTTCATGAATCTCTCTAATCGTCTTAAGTACAAACTAGAGGCATCAAAAAAGAAGCAATGGTACTATTAAACCTAGAAGGAACGTTTGTTTAAAATGTCATTGACTATCAGCTTGCCCCAATGCCTCTAAACAGGTTCTCACTTAAGCAGGGTGCATTCTTACCCCTGAGGTAACAAGGAGTCCATTTCTGAATAGTTCCAAGAGTGAAGTGTAAACAATTGATCAAAAGATTATCAGAATACAAAAGAATGAAGCAGGTACATTAAGAGGTATAAATAAACTAAAATCCTACCACTAGTAGATCATCTGTAGTGGCCTCCAACGGCTCAACTATAAGCTTTTTATCGAGCACACCATCAGCAATCAAGAATCGACATATACGCCCCCATTTAGACGAATCAAAAGGGTGCCTATAGTTATTACAATATAGTCCTCCTTCAGAAACAAATATATACTTCATAAGTTCATCATTGATTGAATAGGGATGTGAAGAGAGAATAGGAAACTTACAATTTTTCAATTCCAAGAAATGATATGTCGTATGAAGTCGAATATATTAGCGGAGCCTGATAAAAAATAAACAAAACTTTTAACACCACATGGTTAAACTAACAAATTTATAAGAAAAAAACATAAATAACTTACTCCCTCCGTGTCAAAAATATAGTCCAATGACATTTCCGATGATCAAAATTAACAAACAGTAACACTGTAGCATTAATCGACAATCATATCATTGATTTAAATCAAAATTGGCATGTTAGTAATCAAGTACACTAAAAACCATCTTTTTTTACATACATTTCACCAAATGTAATACAAACACACAATTGTTGTAGTTCATAAATTAAAATTCCCCCCATCAAAATTAAAATTGGCACATAAAATATTATTTTTTGACATAATTTTCACTATTTTTAGTATAAAAATACACGACCTCTTTTAGTTAATAAATTAAGAAATTCACCATCGAAATTCAAATTGGCCAATGTTCACCAAATATAATATAAAGACACAAATATTTTAGTTCAAAAATTCCAAATTCACCTACCGAAATTCAAATTGGCCGATAGAATAGTATCTTTTTACACATTTAAGTTCAAATATTTAAGAGTCAACAATCAAAAATCAAAACTCAAACTGGCCAATTAGTATACTACTCTTTTACATATTTTCCACCAAATAGCATACTAACACACCTTTTTTTTAGTTCAAAAATAAAAAATTCAACCATTACAATTTCGAAGTTGAAAACAAGATACTATCTCTTGATACTCTATACTTCATCCAATAGTATACAACATATACACAAATACTAAAGTTGAAAAAAAAGAGTCAACCCTCAAAATTCGACATAATTAAGACATAAAAATAATTAAATTAATTACTTGAGAAGATGCAATATCAAAGTAGAGCTTGCTGGAAATAATTCGATTATGGCAAAGGGTTTCCACGTCAGCTTCTGCACTTGATGATGAAGCTAAATTGGACATCTGAAGAGACAATTTATCGACTTTATTTGCAATGTTACAGAAAATAATTGAACAATTAAATAGTCTAGTTGGGAAATTAATTGCGAATTTGTGAGTTGAGAGAATCAAATTATGAGAGTTGACTCGGTATTGCTGATTTTGACTCGTGAGTTTGGGGTGATGAGCTGAGATTGTAAGATGGTGATGAGTTGTTAACAGTTAACACGTGTAAGAAGCTGGCAGTATACAAATGACTATAGGTTATGTCACCCTCGCTCGAGGGGCACCGATATACACACCAAAAAAGTAAAAAGGGATGAAATTATTGTTTTACCCCTTTGACCATAAACTGGTAGAACATTCGTTAGTAGCCTTATCAACGAGCAAGGATATAGAAGTTGTTTAAGTTATTTATATTTTTAATTATTATTAATATTTTTATCATTTTAATTGTTAATATTATGATTATAAAATTTATCTTTCTCGGTTAATCCAAGACATGCAAATACAAGCGAGTTCTAGTATACCAACCTACACATGGGTGGGTGTATTGTTATAGTTGGTCTGTGACTTAAGGCTAGTTTGTTAAACTTAATAAGTATTTAAAATTAATTAATTCACCACTTATTTTATTAAGTTTGTTTGTTAATAATAAAAAATTTAAGTATTAAATATAATCAGAGCTAAGTGAATCCTTGACAAAATTTTAAGTTAAATTTACTACTTAATTTTTTTTGTTCTTTTAACCAAATTATAAGTTATAAATTTTTGAAACAATTATTTCCTGTTTGAATTAATATAAATTGCATCTCTTATAAAAAAAAGAAGTTATAAATTTCAGTTTTACAAATTCTTATTCCTTAATTTTCTCAACATCTCACACATTCTTTTATATTCATACATTCTTATCCAAATTAAGTTAAATCATTGCTATTATTATTTCGTTCTTATAATAATAATATACAACTATTAATAATAAATTGTTATAATTATCTTACTATTTTAATTATTATTATTATATTATTATCAGTATTAGTACTATTATTATTATAATTCTCATTAATATTCTTATTATTATTCTTATTCTTGTTCTTATTGATATTATTTTTGTCATTATTATTATTATCATTATTTTTAATTACTATTCTCATTATTATTATTTTTATTATTAATACTATAAATATATTTTCATCATATTACTACTATTTTTATTTTGATTCTTATTACTATTATTCTTAATATTATTACTATACTTATTAATTCATTATTATTGTTATATTTGTTAATCATATTTATTATATTTTCAATTTTATTAATAATATTAATAATTTGTTTATTGTGTGTAATGTTATTTGTTATATATGTTATTTATATATGAGATTGAATTAAAGTAGGAACAAAGTTGTTAATACGTTATGATTTTAGTTTTTTTCTTTGAATTGTTATCAAACATCTAAATACGTTACGATTTCAGTCTTTTTCTTCTTCTTGAACTCACCACACATCCACATCAACCACCAATCGCCACCCTCCCCACCATTACCATCTACCTTACAAATTACAACCATAACCAAACACCTCAATTCAAAATCATACCCCACCCAACCCCTCAAATCAAACCCTACTCCACTAAACACCATTCCATCAACCACCAACACCACCACTTACTAAACCAACACAGATCCATGCCCCCCAACCCCCTCCCCCGCACTCAGATTCGCTCCATGCACAGTCATCAACCCCTCTCTTGCACAGTTCGCCTCCCATATCTGCCCCTTATTCTTTTTATTTGTTTTTTCTCTCTCTATACAATTCAAATTTCAGTTAGGGGTTAGAGTAAGGTGTTGATTCTAATTTGTAATAGGTTAGGGTTTGAGTTTTAGGAGAAAATCAGATGAAGTTAGAGTTCTTATTTTAGGTGAAATTGGGAATGAGTTATTGGTGGTGGTGGTTGATGGTGAAGGTGAGATAGATGATGATGAAGAAGAAGAAGGACGAGGATGAGGAGGAGAATGTGGGATATGGTCTTGAACTAAGGGTGTTTGGAGATAGTGGTGAGGTAGACGGCGAAAATGATGGTGTTTAGTGGTTGAAGGTTGGTATGAATTGAAGAAAACGAGATGAGAAACAAAATAGTCATTATACCTACTTTGTGTGCTATTTATACAAAAAACTGGCACAAATACCTTAAATTAATATATAGAAAAACACTGTGAAGAAAGCAATATTCTGCGATTCAATCTATTGAAGTTGTGTCTACAGAGATTTACATTGACATATATATATACACATCGTATACCCTAGGGCTAAGAAGAATGTATAAGCCCAACAACTTAACGACTCGCTAAATACCCGCTAAATACAATATACAGACTCGATACAGACTCGCTAATACCCCCCCTCAAGTTGGAGCGGGGAGAAACGACACACCCAACTTGCGAAGTAAGTAGAGAAACTTGGTCTTGCCAAGACCCTTGGTGAAAATATCCGCAAGTTGAACCTCCGTAGATACATGAGTAGTACGCAGAATCCCGTCTTGGATGGCATCGCGAACATAGTGACAGTCAATCTCAATATGTTTCGTCCGTTCGTGAAAGACCGGGTTCTGAGCTATGTGAATAGCTGCCTGGCTATCACAAAATAGAGTCATTGGGGCAGAATGAGAGATGTCGAGATCAAGGAGAAGGCCCTTCAACCACTTCAATTCTGCCGTAACCGCAGCCATAGAGCGATACTCTGCTTCAGCAGAGGAGCGAGACACAGTGTGTTGTTTCTTGGTCTTCCAAGCAATAGGGGAACCACCCAAGAAGACAATCCACCCAGTAATCGATCGACGAGTGAGAGGGCACGCAGCCCAATCTGAATCACACCAACCAGTCAGAGATAAGTCGCAAGCGGAAGAAAGTAGGAGACCCTGACCCGAGGTCCCTTTAAGATAACGGACCACACGGAGAGCAGCATCCCAGTGTTCTTGGCGAGGTTCCTTCATAAACTGAGCAAGGATATGAACAGTATAAGCTAAATCGGGACGTGTAAAGGCAAGGTAGATCAAACGACCAACCAAACGTCGATAGCTCTCAGCATCCTGTAGTAGCGCCCCCGTAGCCAGGGAGAGACGATGATTCTGCTCAATGGGAGAAGGGCACGGCTTGGCTCCCAACATTCCTGCCTCGGAGATAAGATCAAGAGTATACTTGTGTTGAGAAAGAAAGAGACCCTCCGGGCTGCGAGCAACTTCAACGCCTAAGAAATATTTCAAGGCCCCTAAATCTTTCATGTGAAAACACCGACCAAGATAAGATTTGAATTCCCCCAAGGCATGAGAATCATTTCCAGAGACAATCAGGTCGTCGACATATACAAGAACATACAGACGAAGTGAACCCCGCCGAAGAATGAACAAAGAATAGTCAGACTTGGATTGAGTGAAACCATACAACTTCAACGAAGCAGCCAACTTAGCAAACCAACATCGTGGAGCCTGTCGTAATCCATATAATGACTTCTGCAGACGACAAACCATACCTGGGCGATTGGCATGGAACCCCGGAGGAAGGCGCATATAAACCTCCTCAGACAGGTCACCGTGAAGAAAGGCATTGTGTACATCCATTTGATGTAATTCCCACCCACGAGCAGCAGCAACAGTCAAGAAGGTGCGAACAGTCACCATCTTGGCAACAGGGGCAAATGTCTCGCGAAAATCAATGCCAGCAACTTGGTGATTCCCAAGAGCAACAAGACGAGCTTTCAATCGCTCAACAGACCCATCTGAATGATACTTTATCTTATACACCCACTTGCACCCGAGAGCCTTCTGACCCGGAGGTAAAGGTGCCATCACCCATGTGCCATTGGCCTCGAGAGCGGCTATTTCTTGCCCCATAGCCTCACGCCATCCAGGAATGGACATAGCCTCTTTGAAATTTCGAGGTTCAATTCCAGTAACAACCGCTGCAAGGAAAGCTCGATGTGGCATAGAAAAGTTAGCACAATGTACATAATGAGCTAATGGATAGGGGCTACCTGGAGACGGAGAAGGAGAAGAGGGACTCGGAGTGCGAACAGTGTGTGCGACGTAATCTTTTAGCAAAACTGAGGGATGTTTGGTGCGCATCCCACGACCCAGCTGTAACTCAGCATTTGAGGCGCTAGAGGGGAGAGTTGAGGGAGTAGCTACGGTGCTAGACTGTTGCAGATTTGCTGCTGCCTCAGAGTGGACGACGTCAACAGCTGCTGCAGGAGAGTCGACGACAGGAGCAGCTGTGTCAGGTATAGTGTCAGGTATAGTCCCTACGGCAGCATCCAGCGAGGGCTCATCAATTTCGGCTGCTGCAGATTGTATATCAGAGGCTGCAGATGATATGTCAGAAGGCGCGAGATCGTCATCCTCATCGGAGCGTGGAGCTGCAAAATCATCATCCTCATCAACCAAGAGAGGAGCCACATCCTCAACGAGGGTAGGCGAAAGTGGTGTAGAAGAAGAGGACGTCGAAGGTGACTGTCCAAAGGGGAATTCTGCCTCATAGAATTTAACATCCCGAGACACAAACAGTTCATCGGTCTCAAGGTCGTACACTTTCCAACCTTTCTGAGAGTTAGGATACCCCAGAAAAACACAACGCCGACTACGAGCAGCAAATTTATCACCTCGAGACCTGTGATTATGAGCAAAACACAAACATCCGAAAACCCGAAGATGATCGAGAGATGCGACTTTACCACACAAGACCTCATATGGCGTTTTGTTGCCCAAGATATGAGAGGGAGTCCTGTTAATTACATGGACAGCCCCAAGTATACATTCACCCCAGAATTTAAGAGGTAAGTCACCATCGAACATCAAGGCACGAGCCACGTTGAGGATGTGACGATGTTTGCGCTCTACCCTGCCATTTTGTTGGGGTGTAGCAACACAAGAAGTTTGAAATATTATACCCTCTGATGTAAAGTAATCTAGCAAAGGTTTAAATTCAGTACCATTGTCGCTTCGAACCATTTTGACAACAGAATTAAATTGGCGACCAACCATCGCAAGAAATGAGCAAAAAACTGTAAAGACATCAGATTTCGCATGTAATAAATAGACCCAAACTGCCCGAGAAAAATCGTCAACAATGGTAAGAAAATAACGAGCACCAGTAGAGGAGGGAAGTTTGTTAGGCCCCCATACATCGCAATGCAATAATTCAAATATCCGACTAGCTTTATGAGTACTAATAGGAAAACTATCTCGAGATTGTTTTGCCTGATGACAAACAGTACATGCATGAGATAACTTCTTCTGAGATTGACTACGCTGAACAACGGGAACAGACTTGAGTACTCTATCTGAAGGATGACCAAGACGACGATGCCAGAGCTCGAATTCAGAAGTACCCGGAGCTGTCACCGCACACACTGTAGGAATCCTTCGATAGTAATAGAGTCCCTCTTTCCGTTCACCGGCTCCAATCGGGGTCCCCGAGCGTTGGTCCTGAATAACACATAACTCGTGAGTAAAGCGAACAGAGCAATTGAGATCATCAGTTAACTGAGAGACCGATAAAAGGTTACAATGCAAATTTGAGACATATAGAACACGTGACAAGTTGAGGCCCCCAGGAAGACACACTCGGCCCTCCATGGTCGCAGTGGCTGTATGACCATCAGGTAACCCAATTGGACACGGAGCAATAGAACGAGTCCCAGTCATACAAGCGGAATTTCCAGTAACGTGGTGCGATGCACCAGTATCAATAATCCAATCAATGGATGAGGTGGTCATGTTTCGTGACCAATGAGAATAGTTATCTCGCTGGAGAATAACGTGGGTGATGAGGTTGCCGGGTTGATCGCCGGAACCGAGAAAATAAGGAGAAGTAGGATCAATGCGTCCTTCAACTTCGGCCATGGGAATTGGTTGTGAAAGAAAAAAAAAAAAAAAAACGTGTGAAATTTTGCTAAGGGAGGATACCTAGGCTGCTAGGGCTCTGATACCATGTGAAGAAAGCAATATTCTGCGATTCAATCTATTGAAGTTGTGTCTACAGAGATTTACATTGACATATATATATACACATCGTATACCCTAGGGCTAAGAAGAATGTATAAGCCCAACAACTTAACGACTCGCTAAATACCCGCTAAATACAATATACAGACTCGATACAGACTCGCTAATAAACACAAATGTTTCATTCTTACAAATTTCTCTATACTCTACAGTGCATAAGGCTCCACCATTGTTAAATTATACCACAAAGACAACTAAAACCACACTAAAAAACTATTCCATTGCTAAACTATCCCTCCTCTCTTGTCCATATCCTTTAATGCATTTCCCTCCATTAGTGAGACGTGTGTCCCAAATTGACCCATCTTTTAAAAAATCTTTCAATTATCTTTTGTTAGTATGGTCTATACTGTATAGACTTGAATTTGTTAAAGCCGTTCGAAGGCAGAATTATATTGACAAGTGACAACCAAGATATTATTCATACAATAAATGTAATGAACTTTAATTAAATAAAACCTCGTTTCAGTTTTCGAATATCCCTATATAAATACTACATCTACATTCAATATTTTGTGTGGCATTCGACTATTCGTAATAGAGTCTGGACAAAATTATCGACGGTTTGCAAAGGCTTAACTCAATCCTCCTCATTTTTGGATGTGGGATTAGCAACGTTACACAAATGAATTGTCGAAAAATCCTTCTTTTTACTTATCAAAGATTAGGACCGATAATGTTACGCGAAATAACACAAGTGAGGTTATAACACGACAACATTACACAAATTGACACAATTGAAGTTACATAATAATATGGAATATAGTAGTTATATGGAGTGGCTAATACTATCTCCAACTCAAATTATATGACTTGTGTTTGTGCGGCTTGTCAAACTTTGACTCCCGTTTACTTGTCATTCTTTATTTCAATAAATATAAGATTGACATCGATATACTTATCTTTAAAAGCTTTTTGTAAAAAATAATTGGGCAAAACACATCCTAATTTACTTCATTTATTCATGTATTTTAGAACGAAAGTACATACATACGTGGGACTTTTACCATGACGATTTCACCCTTTTTATTTCATAATAATTAATCAACTCAATATGATATGAATAATTGGGAAAAATAATACTCCCAATAATAATTGTTGTACAACCCCATAACTCATAAGTCCATAAGAAAATGATAAATAGATTCCACAAATAAATTAGACACACCCACCACTCTCCAACTACTACTTTAGGCCTAGGCAAAGCAATCTTGCTCCACTTCCACTCTTCCCTCTCCCCTCCCCTCCCCTCCAATAACAACCTTTTCCATTCAATCTCACTTTATACTTATCTTCCTCATCTCCCACTCAATCTATCTCCAATATCTCATCTTCTCATTCTTTTCTCACCAAAAAACATCCTCAAAAAAATGTTTGAAGATTCTGTATCTGCAATACCATCTCTCTGGTCTTCAATCAACAGTTGGTTATCACCTACTGTTCTCTTTGTTCTCCTCAATCTCATGATTGGTATCATAGCTTTCACCTCTACATTAGCTAACCAAAACAAACACAACAATATTACTCAACAAAATCACCCAAATCATCAATATCAACATCAACCAAATAGGCTTGCTAGAGCACCTTCCTTACTCGATCGCGTTAGATCGATTAATCTCTATAGTTATAGATCCCAAGAACCACATCTTGTTACTGCCCCTGCATCGAATTCAATAAATTCCAATGCCCAAAAACATCAAAACTCATCGCATTATATATTCGATCAAGAAAATGAACAAATTGCAGACCACTTTCGTCAAATTCACCAAGAAAGTAATCCACAAGTGGACAACCAATACATTTTCAAGCATGCCCACGATGAAAATGCTCAAGAAAATGAGCCCCATGAAGCGAATAACTATTTCCAGCAAAGTCATCAAGAAACTACTCAACAAGTGAACAACCAATACAGTTTCGAGCATACCCAAGACGAAGAAACTCAAGAAAACGACGTTTCTTCATCGAATATGAATGAACATTTTGAGGAAGAAGAAGCTGTTTTTGAAGATGAAGATGGAGACGAGCCACAGAGTTTGGATGAAGTATATAGCAAGTTAAAGGGCATGCATTTTAGCAGAACAAAGTCGGATACCAAGCCATCTTCAGGTGAGGACAGTGGTGTAACTAAGGGGGCGAAAGGCGAGAGGCAGTCGTCGTGTTAGGGATAATGGGTGATTAGCCTATAGTCTATTATACAGGCTTATGCTAATACTTCCTAATAAATTTTCAAAATATAAAATTTTACTATCATAAAATTGAATTCAACTATTCGTTTATTCAAAACTTAAGTTTTTTCGCGAACCTAAATTTTTATAATTTACTCTATTTATCTAATATTAGTCATATATAAAATTTCTGGTTCCGTTATGTTTTTAGGCGAGGCACAACCAAAGCTGCCTACAAAGATGAGGAAATCTGCAAGCATGAAATCGCCATTTGGACACTTTGAAGCAGAGGATATTGTCGAAAAAAGGCGTCCGGCAACGGTGAAGGAGAGCGGTGTTGCTAAGGTGGCAGCGGTGGAACATGGAGTTGATGCAAAAGCTGATGATTTCATCAACAAGTTCAAAGAGCAGCTTAAGTTGCAGAGAATTGATTCAATTATGAGGTACAAGGAGATGATTACTAGAGGAAGTGGAAAGTAAAGGGTAGGTTTCATAATTTTGAGAAGTTATTGGGGTTGTTTTTAATTTTAAGTAAGTTGGTAAGTGAGAATAATTAGATGAGATCTAATGCATTTACTGCTCTTTAGACAATTTGACTTTTGGGAGTTTGCATAAGTCAATTATCATTACAAAATATGTTTAAAATCTTGTTTTGTTTAGAAAAACATAGATGTTGTCATTTAAGATATAGATCGTGTTATTGTAAGGACTCGAACGGAGAGTTCGGGTATGGAGTATGTTTAAAGACTTGCAAATAATTGATTGGTCTTTAATGGAGTGACCATTTTGGTTGAACTTGTTAGAGTCATTCTCCACTTGAAGTGCATTTTGATGCACATGGAAATAGCACATGGTTGAGGAATCTTCTTGAAGATATATGAAGCTTTAAAGAAGATCCATTTACAGCTAGACTAGAAGTTTACAGCTTAATTGAAAGTTTTATTGTTAATTATTGCTTTATTGGCAATAATTATATGCTTAGTGGACCATTTTTAGTAAAAAGTTACAAGTGTCTTATTATGTCTGGCAACTTCAGCTCACTTTTTTCTGCTAGTATGATTGAAGGAAATATTAAATAAATGCAAACTATATATAAAAACAATACTTGAAAAAATGGAAATGTTATTATTATTGATTAATTATGAAACATGGGAGTATCTTACACACAAGTGAAATACATTGAACTTAGTTTTTTTTATACGTTAATTAGCGATGAGATGAGTTTCGAATACAAATCTTTTTGTCACTAACGAAAACATTTTATTTGATTAACTCAAATACATTGAACTTAATTGAAATTGTAAATTTATGTTTGTCATTTTCCTGTGTGGCATTTTATGTACTGTATGGTGGAAGGCCGAGGGTCTTAATCACTGTTAAGTGGGTGCCAAATTATCAAAAGGCCCGACTTAGTGATAACTTCACCAAGAATTATTGTATATGTGTCATGTCATGGTGATTGGTGATATATTAGATATTTTGAGATCAAGCTAATTGTCAAATTAGTTTTAGATAGGGGCATTAATTATACATTTGATTTTTAATAGTAACATAATTGTTGTTATTTGGTCTTCAAACTAATTTTTTTGATCCGAGTTTTTATTAAGAGATTACACGTTCAATTTTCGCTGGAACCTCGAAGCATATTTTTTCATACTATCTCGTTGTATTTGTAGTGTACATTCTAACGATTACTTAAGTTATTAGCCATTTCTATATTCGATGTTTGTATTACTCTTTAATCGTTATATTGGCTAGTTATGATTCTCATCGCTAATTTACAAACAAAAAAACTAATCTTTTAGACTTAATTTAGTGAAAAATGGTGTTCCTGTCGAAGACTAGAATTCTACGTGTACATTATTGAAGGCTAAAGTACAAGCGTCTTCGGGACATTGCTCAGCTGGTAAAGAGCTTGGTGTTCTGATAACAGTCTCGTCTCTTCGCAAGACGTGCTTTCGAGTCCCGTAAGGGACAAAATCTCGTGTTGAAGTGGACGAGTGGTAAACAAGCAAATCCAAGTTTCCTGACCCTCTAGGGCGACACATCCTACAATTTACCTCCTCGCGACAATCCAGAATAAAAGACAACGGAGCCGTTACACTTACGGTTTAACTAACCTTTTTTTTTTATTGAAGAAAGTACAAGTTGTGCTCACTTTCTATACCAAGACAAAAAAGGACGAATATGAGACGGACGTTCGCAGTCCTCCTCCCTCTAATCTAACCCTACCTCGCTCGCCCAGGCCTGCCGGCACAATAAGAGAATGAGGGAGCTAATCTGCTTGCTTGTGCAGGCGAGGACCGCTCGGCTAGGGCGCGCCAGAGGAGCTTCGAGTGACTTGTTAGGGCTGTCGAACAACCCAGAATAAGAGACAACGGAGCCGTTACACTTACGGTTTAACTAACCTTTTTTTTTTATTGAAGAAAGTACAAGTTGTGCTCACTTTCTATACCAAGTCTGATAGTGAACTCTTTGAGAATCTTGGAAATAATAATATAAGATTTCTGGATGATAATTGTAAGTTGTAACATCTTAATTGTATTAGTATAGCGTTAGAACATCTTGAATAACATCCGACCAACCTGGCTTCCAGAGACTATATATATTACGAAAATGATGAAACATGCATGTACTGAAACAATAATGTGATGCTTTGAAATATTATTATTGTCAATTGGTGGGTGGCCTAACTAGATAGATAAATAGATATATTTTACAATCATTATGAATTGTTCCATACTTCTTCTCTCCAATAACATAGAGGCCGTTGAAGAGGGACAAATTCGACTACCATCAATTTCATGACATTGTTTTAACAGGTGAGTGGTGACTAGTCATCCAAATCCGGTACGTGACATCTTATTCACAGTTACTATATGCTTGCATTGTTCGAATCGGACCCATAAATTCTATATAAGGTATTCATTTCATTATTCAAATATAAAAATTATAGTTAATAATATATAAAATTATTCAATGATTTTTCGAAAGTTATGAGTATTACATTAATAAAATCAAATGACAATTTAAACTAAATCGACTTTATCAACATTCTTCTCTCTTTCATTGCTTGAAACTGGTTGATAATATCTCGATCATCAACAGTACTAAAGACTTCTTTCTCTATATAAGTCACCAAACAATCATTAAACCAAGAGTTAGTCATTGAGGTTCTAAAGTCATTCATCACATAATTCATCCCTGAAAAAACTCTCTCAACACTTGTAGTTGATACTAGTAAAATCAAAACAAACTTCACAAGTTACGCTTGGATTTGTTATATGAAATAGTGCAAATGAGAAATGAAATGAGCGTTACAATTGGATTTGTTATCTTTAACATACCATGACTCCAGGTCAGACACATTAATCATGAGGTTGCCACTAAATAGTAATACTGATTCCAAAAAAATTTTCCCAACCATCATCTCTCATTTTCTGAAATATTTTCTTACTAACTTCAACAAGTTGCAAAGCATTCAAAATATCTTGATCATTCTTTGCATGCTTGAGATAATTCATTTGTCACCCCCCAAAATGTCAATCATCAAGTGCAACATGAACACAAAATCAAATTGATTCATTAACAATAACAAACCTTTTGCTTCAGTTGCAGTTCTATCATATTTTAATTCTTCTAGTACTTCAACAATAGGAGTAAACATCTTCTTTATCCTAAGAGTTATATTATATATCTAATAAAATAAATAAAACGTTAATATTAGAATAATAGAATACTAAATTAATTTTTCTACCTTATACCACTGAATTAATTGAGCAAGGAATCAAATATAATTTTAACGTTAATATTTGGAACTGTTGATTTAATGATTTCGTTGATGGAATCGCCATGTATAATTTTGTATCCGAAATTCGTTTGAATGAGTGAGCAATATAGGTTAAAAGAAGGATAAATCATAAAACGTGTAACTCAGCTACTGCCTCTAACTTGATTTCGAGAAGGGTTCGAACCTGTAACCTTCTTTTAACACCAAAGAAAACTATTACCAATAGGACACTTCTTATTTTTGTTAGTATATTCATATGAATACCCTTGACACTACTTATGTGCGCCCCTGGTTCAAATTAATAATCTATTTTTTGTCTTAATTTTAGGGCTTCCATGATATAGGAAATTGAAGTAATACGAAATATGATATTAAAAATAATAAAACAAAATGTATGTTATGCATAACTATTAGCATATAGCCATATACTATATTACTATATTATTAGAGTCCAATATTGTTAGAGTACTAGAGTCCTATATTGTTAGAGTACTAGAGTCCTTATGTTATTAGAACTAGCATCGTTGTTGTGTATAAATAGGACCTTCCAGTGTATGTAAAGATCATCAAACAATATTACTACTTTCATGGTATTAGAGTCTGAAAGTTCCTAAACCTATTTTTTCTCTTCCGCTGTTAAGATCTTGGTTCTTTCCGCTGCGCCGGCGGGTGGTTCACCACTTCAAAACCATCCGCCGGACATTCGTATTTTAATCTATGTTTTCTTTTCAATATTACTTTTTTTTTGCTTTTATTTTCTCCTAAAAAAAATCAATGTCTTATAGTAGAAGTCTTCGATTTATTCCTCCTCCAATAACTTATTTTCTTCTTCGATAAATCTAAAAATAAAAAAATCATAGTTCTCGTCTGATTACTATTGCTCAGTTTATTTCGCGCAAATTTTATTTCTTCCTCTCAAACGAGGCTCTTATGATTTTCTTATTACTACTTTCAATAACGGTAAAAATTAATTGCAAGTCTCCTTATGGGCAAGATTAATGTGTAATGTCGATTTTGTCCCTTCATATATAAGGCATTACGGGGTCATATGTCGTGTGGTGACACGACATAGGATCATTGTGTCATCTAGTATATATACATGTTCGGCTAATGGGTAAGTAATCCTAGCCCATAAGCTCGTAGTGTCAAGTTAGGTTTACTGTTTACCTATAAATATAAGTATATGTATAATGTATTGACAACAACTATTATTATCAATAAAATATTACTTTTGTATTTTGTCATGGTATAAGAGCCTTTCAATTCTTGAGGCCTAAACACGACTTTCGCTGTCCTGCCGATGAGTTCTATTATGTGATACTCACCGGCGGGATACTCACCGGCGGGATTTAAAATATTTTATTTTCGTTTTCTATAATTTTTGTTAGTAGGTCTGAAATTCATTTAGTTGTTTTGTTTTAGATAGTTTTCTCGTTGAAAAAAAAAATTGTGATAATCGGATATGTTTGAAAAAAAAAATGGTGTTCCTCATAATTTTTTTTTTTTTTGTAAATTAGCGATGAGGTGAGTTTCGAACCCAGGACTTTGTGGTCACTAACAAGAGCCTTTTCCACTAGGCTATCCGATTAACTCAGTGTTCCTCATAAATATTGATTGGCGAATTACGCATTGTCTGGTGAGTCTGATACGCATTGTCTGGCGAGTCCGATATCTCGCCAGATATGCATTGTCTGGCGAGTCCTATACGCATTGTCTGGCGAGTCCGATACACATTGTGTGGCGAGTCCTATACGCACCGACGGAGGAACCTACGCACCGGCTGATCGAATGGTGATTGTAGCTGTTTACACAACCCATTAAAGATTATCACATTTTTTTGGATATCATGATAATATTCTTGGAATCATAACTTTTTGATTGTATGTTCATGAAAAAATTCTGTAATTTGATTCAATCCCAATATTTATTTTTTGTAATTTATTTATGGTATCAGCATCTCATATATTCATGAAATAGTTAGGTAAATTTTGATTTTTTTTTTTCAAGCATGTTTTAAATTGTACGAGATGAGACAATTTTTGTTGAAATTTTCAAATCTGTCTATTGTTTCCAATTATTTGCATAAAATGACTCAAAATAAATAATAATTGTCTCCTATTTAAGCGGAAAAGTGGAGTATTAGAGCATGTGCATTAATGTTTCTATTATTAACCTAAAATTAAAAAACTCAATACTTGAAATACGTTATAAACAACAAAAATAATTATTTTAAGCATAATAGTTAATTGAAAGTAAATAAAAACAAAATAAAAAATAATTAATTGAAAATTTTAGAGAGTCTGATGTACATGCTCTTAATGATTGTATTTATAAGAATATAAATGAAAATTTTGAATAAATTAAATATTTCCTAATTTGTGAAATATCTCGAAAGACAATTTTTTTAGATTAAATATAGTATTAAGCACCTAACTCATGTTCTATGTAAGTGTGCATCATTGGCCGGCATTTCGAGTTCCCAATTACTTTTTATTGATCATTTTGATTTTATTGAAGTCAGTATTGAGTTTTGATGGCAGTAGGCAGTAGCTATGCATTAAGACTTCAATTTATACAGTATATTGTAATTAACTGAAATTTGGTATATGTCCATCTTAAATACAAGTTCCGATAAAAACCCTAAAATAGACATTTCTCATAGTTCAAGAGACAAATTAATCAAAAAAAAAAGTCGGGAGATAAATTGACCAGTTGGGAACAATTCGGGGCAAAACAATTTTAAGGGTAAAATAATTGCAACAATTAGTAGCTTATATTCCAAAATAACAAGCATAATATAGTGTACTTGTTTTTGTGATATAAAAATATTTATTCACCAATTATTGCATCCTATAACTGAAATCCTATGTGTAAAATAAGTACTCAAAACAATACCACCCAGTATCTAAACATTCCATTATTCTCTCGTACAATAAGCCCGTTGGTTCAACGAACACCAAGCGAATAACAAAAAGTACGTAAACACTGCAATAACCGATAGAGGTAATAAAAAGACTCGAGACTACCACTTCAAAACTAAAGCTTCTCAGTCATACCTTAGTGCATATGTTTAATTATCCCGACAGCAACTGGATTACTATGTTTATCGAAGGAAAACAGTAGCCAATGAAATTAAATATGCACATTGAAGTAGTAATCCTATCTGAAAGTGACGACACTTCTAGTTGTATATGCTAAGATGCAGCAGGTGCAATACCTTTTGCCTGGGATGCAGCAGTGGCAGTGGCACTGGCTGCTGCAGCTTTGGCTGCTGCGGCTGCGGCTGCAGCAGCTGCAGCCGGTGTGGATGGAGGGGGCGACTTTGAAGTACTTTGATTAGTAACAAGTTTCTGTTGCTGCTGTCTTTGCTCAGAGTTTTCTTGAGCAAGCAAAGTCTTAATCTGAGCTCCTGAGAGTGTTTCGTGCTCAAGGAGCGCATTTGCAAGTGTATGAAGCTCTTTGTTATGCTCGACTAAAATTTTCTTTGCATTGTTGTAAGCCCTTTCAAGAAGCTCCCTTACTTCCTTCTCAATTAAAAGCCTGGTTTCTGTGCTCATACTCATACCATTATCGTCATAATTGTGAGTAACAACTCCCACTTTCTCACTCATACCATACTTGGTGACCATCGCTCTTGCAAGCCTGGTTGCTTGCTGAAGATCAGAGGAAGCCCCAGACGTCACCTCACCTTCTCCAAAGATGAGCTCTTCAGCGACTCGACCGCCCATGCAAATATCAAGACGTGCAAGCATCTGTTTGCGGGACACACTTGTTTCATCCTTTTCAGGTAATTGAGAAACCATACCAAGAGCCATACCACGTGGAACAATTGTTGCTTTATGTACTGGATGAGCCCCTTCTGTATGAATAGCCACAAGTGCATGGCCACCCTCATGAAATGCTGTCAGCTTCCGTGACTCCTCAGATATGACGGCTGATTTACGCTCAGTTCCCATAATAATTTTGTCCTTTGCATATTCCAAGTCAGCCAAGCTCACTGATTTGGCACCATCCATTGCAGCCTTTATAGCAGCAACGTTGACCAAGTTTGCAAGATCAGCACCTGAGAACCCAGGAGTTCCCCTGGCAATAATCATCAGGTCTACATCATCAGCCTTCAGAACCTGCGACAACAATTGGGTTACGCATCACAAAGGACTGACTTACATTATTTGACTGACACATGACACATGACACAATCAATATCATGGGATATTTACTAAACATAAGATAACAAGAAGTTACATGAAAAATTGATGCGTAAGTATTATACTTGCAACGTAATCTATAAGGAGTCGCATGGATACAATATCTAACATTAGGATCAAAGCATAAATAACTTACAAATAAAGAACGTTTCACCATAAACTAAGGGACAAAAGAAGCATCTGCTAAGTAAGAATAAATAAAAGAACAGTTGAACTAGCATTTATAAAATTACTCAGAAAAATTAACCCTTTTCAACATGCAAACGATAATTATTTAAGACATTCATGGCAATAGAAAACCTAAAAAATCCTGTAGCCCAATACAGAAGTAACCATATCAGACTTCATGCGAACTCTAACGAAGAATAATGACAACTTAAACCTTAGTCATGTGTGATTCCAAGATCTGCCTCCGGCCCTCGACATCAGGATTTGGAACAACAATGTTGCGATCAAATCTTCCAGGTCTCACCAATGCCTTATCCAGCGACTCGGGGAAATTTGTTGCAGCAATCACAATAATTCCTTCATTCTGCTTGAATCCATCCAGTTCCACAAGCAACTGATTGAGAGTCATCCTCATATACTGCTGGTCCTTGGGGTTACGCCTTCCTCCAATGGCATCCATTTCATCAATAAAGATTATGCAAGGAGACCTCTTCTTTGCAGCAGAGAAAAGATCTCTCACCCTTCGAGCTCCAACACCAACAAACATTTCTTCAAATTCACTCCCACTGCAAGAAAAGAATGGTACCGCGGCTTCACCTGCTATAGCTCTTGCTAACATTGTCTTACCAGTTCCAGGTGGTCCTACAAGCAAAACACCTTTGGGAAGCTTTCCTCCAAGTCGAGTGAAACGCTAAAATATAAAATCATCCATTATTAGAAAGCTGGAGATCGTCAAAAAATCAGGAATGCGTTACGTCAAAGCACAAAACTTAGGTATGACTTCGGTAATTAACATCTCCCAGGGACTGAGATCTCTACAAATTATATTTGCAATAAATACCAGCACTAAGTTGTCATGCTGTGTCCACCATAACAATTAGTCTCTAACTTCAGATATACTTAACAAAATCCTGGTCTAGTAAAGAACAAGTCTAACTCTAGTATCTGACACTCTTTTAGGCAAGCTCAAACAGGTCATAAGAAGCCATCAACAACTATTTATGATAAGTTCAAATACACTAGCAAACAGGATGACACAATACCTTGGGATCTCGAAGATAATGAACAATTTCTTCTAGTTCAGCTTTTGCCTCGTCGACACCCTTCACATCACTGAACTTTGTGCTGGATTCCATACTAGGCTGGACTTCCTCATTTAGACCAAGACCTGAAATAATAGCCACAAAAAAAAAATTAAAACTATTGCTTATGCAGCACTTGATAGCTCTAAGCTGAAGAATTTAAATTCTGAAGTTATCGTAGGATAAATCCACCTTTGCTGATTCCTCTGTCTTCTATCAGTGCACCGATGCCTGAAATCAAAAGAAAGGCCATGCCCAAAGCACGCACTGTGCGCCATAACTGCTCTTTAAAATGCCCACCTTCTGCAGTCACCATGTGTATAGGGGCACTAGCAGTACCAAGAATACCATCTTTTGTCTTTTTACCAGCGTTCTTAAAAGCAGAAAGAGCTCCAGTGCTTTCCCCCATATGTGAACTTGCAATACCTGTTATTCACATTAAAGAAAGTTGAATCTTTTACAACAGTTGAAATTAACTCCATAAGTAGCTCATGACAAATGGAAGTAACTACACAGATTCTCAACCCAGGCCAACTATTTCTTTCGAAACAGACCTCTTTGTAGGGTTCTCAGCAGCTCGCTCTCTTCCAGCTTATCAAGTTTAACAAGTGCTTTAACATAATCAGCCAGTGCAGACGGGTTAGTATGTAGAGAAGGTTGACTTTCAAACAATCTTATGACAGCCTCAGGATCATTTCGATAATGCAGCTCATTTAGATATGCAGCATCACTTGATTCTTCTGTTTCACGTAATCTCCGAGAAAGTCTTCCAACATAACTTGACTGAAACCTTTTCTGAGAACGTGCAAGCCTGTGCACTACACAACAGAGTAATAAGAAGAGTTACATGTTTTCTCATCATTATTACTAGCTACCAGTGAACAGAATGTACTTGGGCACTGAACAGTAATTACTAAGAGACTGTAGATAGTTCTTTCTTAAAAATATCCTTGTGTGTACATACCGTGCAATGAAATCATTAATATGTAACAGAGCAATACTTTTGTAATTTTTGAGTCATTAATCCTTTTGAGGTAGAATTAAATAATCTTATGCAGCTATTGAGACAAACAATAAAATTGCTTATCACACAATCGCCAATGAGCTGATACAATTAAAATCTCTCCTCTATGGTAAATGAGCTTAAGACAATATAAGTTGGATACTTACATCTAATAAACAAATAATCCCATTCTGCTTGGTGACTTATGATTATATAGTTTACTCATATTTTTTGTGTTTCATTGTTAAGAGAACTTTCTTGTTTTTATATAGTTGATCACTTAATTTCTCGATGCAACTTTTTGTATTTGACTTCCAGGAATAATAAAGGTACTGTTTTTTCTCCTATATTAATTTAATTTGTTAGGAAGCTAACTTACTTTAGGAACTCATAAACCTCTACGACTATCAACTAGTTTTCCAAAATCATGATGAAGTACATTTGAGCTAAAAGATCGAACAAAACCAAACATAGCTCTGTCACAATCTCGCCACAAAAAAAACCCTGTGATATATTAGGATATATATTGCAAACAAGCATGTTCTTACGACAAGAAAATATACAAACCAAAAGCATTCTAGCCTGAGAAATCACATTTCTTCCTCCTATATGCAGACGCTGTCGGGAAAGAAGTAATAAAACATATAACTGCAGCAGACATAAAACTGGCACACAGCAGAATTACTGGTTCCCACCTATAAATATAATGTACTTCACCCCTCCCCAAGCCCAATATCCTGAAACCGAACTGTTTTGGTTGTCCTACTTACTAATTAGTTACTTATAATTTTGTGAAGATTAGTCTCTATAAGATAACAGCACTTGCAAGTCCAGTAAACATTGACCATGAATGTTCTGCGCACGACCATAACAATTTAGAAATTTTATAATTTTATTTAAGAAAATAAATCCGAAATAGACCAAAGCAGGTACCTTGTGGAGTTACCCATTTCACAAAAGAACAATAGTGGTTCCAACAAGTATGTGGATAAAGATGACAAGGAAAAGAAGCTTGGGATTGTATATGGAACATTTCCAAAACATATACACGATAAAAGACTCAATATTGCTAGTATGCTTAATAGGGAAACTTTTTACCATGTTCCCCTTGGTAACTCCTCGCAATCACACTGCCCAATTGTCTCAGCTGCGGTTGCTGCCTTTTGACCTATTTCACACAAAACAACACAAGCCTTCGTGATCAAGAAAGGTAGAAAGGAAAAACAAATCCGGGAGCATAAGTCCATCTGCTGCAATTCCTAGTCTCTTGATAAAAAGTAACACGTTCTTTCCTAAGTTCATCCGCTATTCACACCTAACTACCTAATAATATACAAATTGGAAAACAAAAACCAATAACATAACAATTGAAGGAACTATTCTAACACAAAGCTGCAATCTTTACAGGACCCAGATTGTATGTTGATCGTATTATTTGGAAAAAATAATATTAAAAAGAAGGCCTTCGATTTTTTCACTCCAAACATTGATAACTACGCTTCATTGATTACTATGCTCCATTATCTCAAGTTTACCCTTCAATTTACTTGATAAAAGAATCCCCAAGTACCTAAGTAGTTAGTATTTGGAAAAATTAATCAAAAAAAAGTGTTACTGCAACATAAAGCTGCAATCTTTAGAAGACCCAGATAGTATATTAAACCAATAATATACATAAACCTCAAATATTACCCCTAAACCCTAAAATTGACTCCAAAACATAATTAAGATAATAATATATCATCCAAAAATAAAATAGAATAAATTTATAGAATTGAATAAGAATAACGAAAAATATGAAGCAGTAATAAGAAAAGGCTAACCAGTGATACAAGGCGAATCAAAGACATCTTTTTTGTGGAAAAGGAGATAGATCGTTCTTGATAGAAAAATATTTGTTGTTTTGTTGTCTAAAAAACCTATATATCTATTTATTTCTGAATAAAAATAAGAAATTTTTCCTCAAGAAAGATGTAAGGGCGTGTTTGGTTGGGTGTTTAGGTTGTGTGATGGATGATCGGGAATGGAGGAGGAGGCAAAACTGGAAAGAGGCGGAGAGCTTACCACGCTAACACAACTTCTTGATTTTTGGTTTTGTTTATTTAATTTCACCACAAATTATATGGAGTTGACAAAATAATAGGAGTAACAAAATTACGTTAGTTCACACTATTCTACAAGACTTGGAAAATTGTAAGTATTCTTAAGGCCAATCGTTAATAAAAAACGCTTTACGAAATTTGGAGTGGCAAGATATCAAATATATCTTACTCGAAGGTATTTGAATGCAAATGTTACATTCTCAATACTTACGTAAGTCAATGTCCTACAAGAAGCGGAGGAAAGATATCTTGTGGTAGATAAGTTTGTGCTTGTGTTGGTTATTTCGGCCTGAAAACTGAAGATACATTTTGAAGCACACCCTATCATAGTTTTGACGAATAAACCCCTCAAAAGAGTCATATCCAGTCCTCATCTCTCTGGACGTCTCACCATATAGGCAATTGAATTAAGTGAGTTTGACCTAACTTATAAGCCATAAAATAATATAAATGGGCAAGTTTTGCACTTCACATTCCCAACCATTAATAATGAGGCTGGATATGAGGATTTAATCGCTAGAATGCAAATATTAAGGATACGAATTTAGTTGGCATACTCATCATCGTGGATTTGAAATTGATAATTTGATCAAATGAATGGATCGTATGATGTGATTAATGTTTCCCTCCTCAAGCACCACGGTAAAGCCCAAACATTAGCTAAGGAGCTCTAGCTCGTTGTGTTTCAACATGTCCCACGAGGAGAAAACAGTGATGCAGATCAGTTGTCGCAATTGGCAACGGTCCATTATCACGATTTGCCCAATGGAACACACATACATATCCATGAAAATCCAACATATGTCGAGGCAAAGGTTAATGTAGTCCTAGATATTGTCCATAGCAGAATACCTAACACATGGAATATTGCCTGAAGATAAGGTGGAAGTCAAAAAGTATTGAATCAGAGTTTTCGTTTCTATGTGTTACAATGTGAGTTATGTCGGAAATCGTGGGACAACCCACTATTGTTGTGTGTGGCAACAGATGACATACCAAAAATACTTGCAGAGGTTCATGATGGATGGTGTAGAAGTCACATAGGATTACGAGCTTTAGTTACGTCGTTAAGTAAAATCAAAGGTGAATATTGTCCGCTTCATATGAAAGCAAATTGTAACCAGGTACGACATCCCACGAATCTTGGTTTCGGACAATCCCAATTTGAAGGAAAATATTTGCAAGAATTCTGTGAAAAATATGATATCGAGCATCGATCGCACCAGTGTATTACACGCAAGCCAACGGACAAGTGGAAGTAATGAATCGAACAATTTTCAAAGGATTAAAAAAAACTTGATTCAGAGTGGATCATCCGAAAGGGCATGGGTAGAAGAGCTCCAATAGTATTATGGTCGCTGCGCACACCACCTTCACATGTAACGAAAGAGACCCCCTAGGTCTAAATCTAACAGGAATACGAAAAACTAGACATAGAAAGCCCAAAACAGCAAAAATAACCCTTGCTAAAAAAGTTGGGATCGGAACTTGGCAAGTCCAGACCCAAGTTCTGATCCATCTCGTAGCTGATTTCGGAACTTTCCCAAGTACCGACCCAAGTACTGATCTCGCTCCCTCGTACCGTATTCTTGTACATGTCCAAGTGAAGCTTTGCCTTTATATGTATACGATTGTTGTTTTGCCTTTATATATAATTGTTCAAGTGAAGTTTGAAGCCAAAAAGAGTTTTTCTTCAAATGTTTATGTGCAAAATATACAACTTAAATATCTATTTGAAATGTTCAACAGTTCTTAAAATAATTATTGAATTTCGTAGAAGAAAAAAAAAATCTATTAGTTGCTATTAAAATCATCAAAATCATTATGAATGTCATGAGTTCGGATCACCTGTAACACTTTTGTGCAACATTGTCTGTTACACTTCTACTATTGGAATGTTTTTCAGTCGTTGAAGCATACTACCTTAACAAATAATCTTCATAACGTTGTTCATTACCACCTCCAATTAGAACATATGTTGTGTTTACTTTTTATGAAAAAAAATGTAATTTTAATGACAAAAGTTACGGTTAGTTAAATAATATTCACCTCTACAAATATAATGATAATTATTTTGAATTACATATAGTAGTATATGTCTATAACAACATGATTAAATATATTATAAAAATAGACAAATAATAGAAGTGTAATAGAGAGTGTCGCACAAAGTGTTACATAAATCCGAACTTCAATGTAATAATATAATTTATGTTTTTAAATTTACCTATAAAACAACTCAAATTCATCTTTATCATCATCCCACTATTTGAGATTTCAATATTGTACAAAAAGTACTAAAACGAAAAGATGATAATTTGGGGTGTGTAGCATCATGTCTTGCATTTTCTATAACGCGTGGGTTCGAATCTCCTATGTAGGGGTTCGATCGGACCGGTTTTGACGGTTTTATGAGTTTTAAAAAAACCGAACCGACAAAACCGGTTTTTTTATAGTTAAGAACCGAAACCGGTCCAAAGAATCGGATAACCGACATTTTCGGTTTTTCGGACCGGTTTTCGGTTATGGGCCGGTTACGGGCCTCTCATATTGGGTTTAATTTTTTGGCCGATTTTGAAAGATTTTTGTAGTCTTTGGGCTTTGTTGTTTTGCTTAATTTGCAATAATAATCTATAAAATTATTATACAAGAAAAGAAATATAACAATGTGCTCCAAAAATTCAAAATACATGTCATAAAACATAAATGTTCAAAATATATAATAATATAAAATATAAATAACTTTCGTAGTCCAAAATCATAATAATAATAATAGAATCCTAATGCATAATAATAATAAAGTCCAAACACATAATAATAAAATTTAAATACAAAATAGTTCCTTCAAATAATGCTCAACTCCCAAGAATATTCCAAGCAAGAATTCAACTCTACAAAACCCAAACAAATATATATTAGTTCCTTCAAGTATAATGCAAAACAAATACATATTAAATTAATAATAACAATAATTTTTAAGAAAAACATACTCGATAATAATAATTTCTAAATGCTCAACTCTCAAGAATTTTCCAAACAAGAATTCAACTCTACAAAAACCAAACAAATATATTAGTTCCTTCAAATATAATACAAAAAAATACATAGTTAATTAATTATAACAATAATCTTTAAGAAAAACATACCATTTGAAAATTGCTCATATCTCTCAACATCATCTATCATGGTCTTCATATCAATTAGATCATCTTTAGTTTTTATCCAATTTTGGGTGCACACGAGCATTTCCACCGTCTTCGGTTTCAAGGAACTTCTAAATTCATTCAAAATTCTACCTCCCGTAGGTGTATCAGTAGGAGGACTTACGACACCGCTAGCATCTTTTAAGTTGGCTTCATCTCCCAACTCATGATTTTCATCTTGTTGCCAATAATCTGCCATAGTGTGACCTTCGGGTAGTGCAGGGACTGATCCACCTCCGTGTTCCGCCATAATAGTATAATAATCACCTATAACATACATAATGACAATTTTCTTAATTATGGAAATAGCAAGAAACATGTTGGACAGCAAATAGTAATAATAGAAAATGCACATAGTTACACAAGAATTAGCAAAAAACATGTTGGACTTGAAGTAGTATATTTTAATAAACATTTGACTAAGTTTTTGTAGTATTCAGTGAAATATCTAAGTTTGGTTTTACTATTTTTAATGCCTTTACTAAATCTTCAAAATTAGACTATATATTGACCAATATAGCAACAACATAACAATTGATTCTTAAATAAAATAAATTTGTCACAATAATATAAAGAGGAAGGGGAAATGCAAACCTTTCAATTTGATTGGGGAAGGGGAAACAAACTTCACAGCAATAAGCAAAACATGTGAAGTAGTAGGAGTTGAAGCAAAAAATAGTCATGAAAATTTACGAGAGAATCACATTGAGATCATAATGTCAATAAATAAAGCAAGCTCAGAGAGAATGACAAAATAGAGGAATATGACAATGAATCTTCTAGCCAACAAAAGCAAAAAAATAATAAGACAAAATAGATTATACATTTTCATGAACATGTTCATAGGAAAAAATACAAAAAATATAATTTTATACATCATACCTTTGTAATATGGGTGGCGATGCTCGTTGCCTCTGGAAAGTGAAATGAGAGCGTGTGCCGTATGGAAAAGAAAATTGAAAAAGAAAAATATAGAATGAAATAATAAGATTATACGTGAAGGTTTTGGTTTGGACTTTGGAGTTCTGGAAATATGAACATAGTATGAAGTATGAAGTATGAACTACAAAGGCTGAGCTATAAAATAGTAAAATAATGTGGAATATGAAAGGACCATTTTCAATTTTCAAAGTACAGCATATGAAAAGACTTACTCATTAAACCAACCGTTAGTATTAAAGTAGTAGTCTGATATTAATAGTTATACATCAATTGTTATTAATTATGAAAAAGACAGTTTAATATATCGGATCGGATCGGTTTTCATCCGATTCATTGAACGAAAATACCGAAACCGACCCGATCCGACAAATTTATAGTTAGAAAAAAACCGAAACCGAACCGACCGGTTTTTTAACCGAAAAAAAACCGGCGGTTCGGATCGGATCGGTTAAAAACCGAATATAAACCGAGACCGATCGAACCCCTACTCCTATGAGGCAGAATTATTTGTCGTTGAAGTGGTTAAAGGGCAACCTCAAGTTCCCTGAGACCCTGACCATATGACGCACATCGCACAATATATCTCCTCGCGATTTTCCAGAACAGAGGTGACAGGACCGTTAAGATTGTGATTCAACTTTTTTTTTGGAAACCATAATGGTCTGTCAATCTTTTTGCAATATAGACCCGATAAGTCAACGTGAAAAATCTCATTTACCATTTAATTAAATAAATATTAAACAAATTCCCAAAATACTTTTCAAGAATTTGAAGACATCATCAAGAATCAATAACACACCATTCACGACATACCAACCAATCAAATGCTCAAAATAACACAATAAAGTTCCAATCTTTGGTTATTTTCAATTTTCATGTGTTTATATCTCTGATTTTTTCAATAAAGTTGCAATCTTTGGTTATGTACATTTGTTCATATCAGTAAAATTTCAGTTTGGTAGAATATGGTGGAAGATGGTGTTGGAAATAAATCAGGGTCACCAAACTGGTTGTCCAATTTCCACAAGGATCTAACAGCAGGAGCTTTGATGGGGGGAGTGGTGCATACAATTGTTGCCCCCATTGAAAGAGCCAAGCTTTTGTTGCAGACCCAAGAGAGCAATATGGCAATCTTGGCTGGTGGGCCCCACAAGAGGTTTAAGGGTATGGTGGATTGTATTGGAAGGATTGTTAGGGAAGATGGGGTTTTGTCACTTTGGAGAGGGAATGGTAGCAGTGTTATCAGATATTACCCTTCTGTTGCTCTCAATTTCTCCCTTAAGGTTGGTTCTTTTTGTATTCTTGCAATATTACGTTTTATGGATCCTTTATTTTTTTGCTTACCAGTGTTTACATTGTTGGATTACTAAAAGTTCGATGGTTGTGGTTGTTGTTGTTGTTGTTGTTGTTGTTCTCTACAAGTATGTCCATGTCCTGTGGTCTCAAAGATTTTGTCTTCTTAGGCTCTTCGATACAATGAAAAAATTAAAATGGCTCATTGGGCTATGTAGGCTACTTATCTATTGAGAAGTAGTTGCTAGTGTTTGCACTGCACTGAGGGGTCAATTTGGAAATAGCCTTTATGTTGTCACAGGGGTAGGGCATGTTAAGCGGGAGACTCTTTGGAGGCATTAGGGCATGTTGATGTGGGTGTGTTGCTCGCTTGTTCGGTATAAGAATCTATAATGCTGGTGTCTGTGAGCTGGTACCATTAGTCAGTTTTGGATTGAAACTTTTGTTGTTGATCAAATATCTAGCTGTTTCCTGTACGGGTAAGACTTGTGGAAGTAGCTTTAAAGATGATTTTTATTTTTTTGGAAAAGCTTAGCTTGACTGTAGGAACACTATTGTAAAAGGTTGTTGAAATTGTATGAGTTAGTTTCTTAGTGGTTAGACGCAGTGTATATGATAAAGCGATTCTTGATTACCAAATTTGCACGTCAACGCATAAGGTAGTGCACCTTGCATTTAAGCCTTGTGAATGAAAATTTTTTTATAAAAAAAAAGCCTTGTGAAAGAATTGAACTCTTATCCTTTGTCTTGGAAACTCAGATCCTAACCTCTGCAGCAAATTCAGTTTTCTAGTTATTATGATACTTTTCCTTATGTAGAATGATGGCTTCTAAGGTAGCTCTTTGAAGTTTTCAGTAAAACTTCTATCCTTGACACAATTATTTCAGATATATTATCTCTTTACCATGACAATCGAAAAGGGACATGAAGTGCATAGTATTTCATTACAGCTTCAGGATGTTGGTTAATGATTAGAAAGAAAATCCTAGTAGTGTTTTGCTTCGAGCATCACCTTTGAGTGTATCTTATTCTCTTGAGATTTTGATAGAATTTTCTAATTTAATCTACATTCTTGCAAGGCAAGCAACAAACTCAGAAGTGCATGAAATAAGTATAATATGGATCAACTTACTGGAAAGTTAGAATCGACATACTTGTCAATTTCCCGCTGCATATCTCATATTAAAATTAGAATCATACCAATGCCAAGATTCAGATGCTTAGGGCATAGTCTGTCAAGTTTGAATCCAAGCACAACAGGATTTTGCATGGAATGTGTGGATAATATCCTTAGTTCCACATGGATTTTTACAAAGAAAGAATTAAGGCACAAGTGCACACCACTTACTCGCATATAATAACTCTACTTTTATGTGTCACTTTACACTAGACTACTCTTGTTCTAGGTCTTAGTCATTGGGTGACTAATAAGGATAATATGAGAACTTCTTAAGCAGTACTTATCTTCTATTGCAAGACCTAGGACAAAGAAAATAAAGGAATGTTTACTAATTTTTAGCCTTTAGCGTTGTCAATTTTTAAGACATATGAATACTTTACAACCTCAGGCTTGTAGCAGTCTTCAATCAAGTACCATTTATAAGAAATCGAGTGAGTCATAATTTTCCACTTCATTCCAGAAACCCGAGAAAAGATGGTGGACCTCCTTTACAGTTGAACTTTCTACCAGAATAGCTCATTAGTACTCATTCGAGACCATCTTGTTTATCTAAATAACCTCCTTCCCTCTCAGATAAGGCTTCGGCTGTTCTTGATTAACAGATGATTCGTTTTTGCTCAAACTGGGACTTTATGATGTGTATAGATGGGGGTCGCCACATATGGTACAGTGTTCTTAGAGAGTTGCTTCTTCCAGCCATCCTTTCCAGTTAGTTCAATATACTTACTGTCTTGTCTGGAATGGAAGCTATTACCTAATCAGTACAGTAATGTGTGTTGATGTGTTCCAAATTTATATGCACAAAGAGGTTATAACCTTGAGCAACTCACTTATCTGCAATCAAGCGGAATTAGTTCTCTTTTCCTGCATATTTTTAACGCTTTTCATCTCTGAAGTTAGGATAATTATATAATTTTCGCTGATTAGATAATATTTGTCCCTTTTTTTTCATAAACCAAGACCACAAGCCAGATTAGGTGTGGGATGATCTCGCTGGTTGTGACTCGTGAGATCGTCTGTGTATAATCCTTAGTTTGTTAGGGCCACGTTCTGAAAGTTTTTAAAGATTATGGGATAAAACTCTGTACATGTAATATATAAGGTGCTTGTGTTGTTAGTAATGTTACTTAAAGATACGATGCTTGTCTTGTTGTTAGTAATGTTACTTAAGGAGTATGTGTTCATAACTTCATTAACCAGCATATTTGTTTTTCGTAACTCGTGTTGAAGGATCTTAACTCGCGCTGTGGGTAAATCTTACATGTGTCCTTGATATGAGACTGATTTCAACTGATTCATTGGTAGGATCTATATAGGGGTCTTTTGCGTGCCGGATCCAAGGAAGGTGACTTCCTTTCAGGTCCAGCTGCCAACTTCATTGCAGGATCAGCAGCTGGTTGTACAACATTGGTCCTCATCTATCCCCTAGATATTTCACATACACGTCTTGCTGCTGATCTTGGTAGAACTGACACTAGACAATTTCGAGGCATTTACCATTTTCTGCATACCATACATAAGAAAGAAGGAATACGAGGAATATATAGAGGTCTCCCGGCCTCTCTCCATGGAATGGTTATTCACCGAGGCCTTTACTTTGGTGGTTTTGATACCATTAAAGAGAGGATGTCAGGGGAATCTAAAGTAGATGTAGCATTGTGGAAACGTTGGATAGCGGCGCAAGCAGTGACAACCTCTGCAGGGTTGTTGTCATATCCATTAGATACAGTTCGAAGGCGAATGATGATGCAATCTGGCTTGGAGGTTCCAATGTACAGAAGCACATTTGATTGCTGGAGAAAGATATACAGAAGAGAGGGATTAGCTTCGTTTTACCGTGGAGCTGTATCGAACATTTTTAGGAGTACTGGAGCTGCAGCTGTTTTAGTTTTGTATGATGAGGTTAAAAAGTTCATGAATTGGACTGGTTTATAGCAAAATCTAATTTGATTGTTTTGTCCATCATTGACAACATGGTTTAGAGTAGTTGTTGGGTGTATACATAAGATAGTTGCAACATGTCTACTGTACACACAAGAAATATTGAAGTTTCTGAACCCATGCTTCATATTCAGTTACTTCTGATTCTTCATTATTCAATAAATGGGATTTGGATGTCTTCATGCAAGTTTGTCTCCAGTTGAGATCATTCATCTCATCTTTCTGTATCTTTTTATTTAATTCTATTCCTCATCCTTTACATAAGTGCATGTCGTGTGATGATGCCATAAAAATTCATGATATTCATGAAGTATGGACTTGATAAAGTTTGAGACCATCAAACTAAGACCCTCGCAATTCCCTGTCCTGCGTATCGCTTGTTGTGCGTCGCCCGATCAGGGAATTAGAGCTTGTCCGTTAACCACTTTTAAACACAAGGTTTGCTCTCCGTGAGAATTGCACCTCGGTTGCATGAAGAGACGAAACTGTTTGACACTTTGCACTCTAGTTCCTTACCAGTTGAACTACACCTCGGGGACGAAGTACAGACTTGATGAATCAAAAGACAAATGATAATCGCCATTTAATAAGTATGATCTAAATTCACTCTAGTCGACCATTAGAAATCACAATATAGTCCTAATTCAGTTATCTTATCAAGTTTTGTTGTTAATAAATAAGTTGTTTGTTTATTTGAAAAATAAGATAATGTTAGTATTATGGAACTATAATATATTAAATCGAAATATAATACTTAGTAGTATTTAATCTCTCATAAATTATAAAGTACTCCTGGTAACTAAGATCCAAATTTATCGAACAAGAAACTAGCAATTTCTAAGTTCTAACACAAGCCTAAATCATAACGAGAATGTCGGCCCCAAAAGTCTAGGTGTCCGACACGTGTCAACTGTCTTGATTTGACTTTCCAGGAAAGAAGGAAGTTGGTTCAAAGCAGTTTACATATTGCATACCAATTCCATTACACTCTGATTTTGTCCCTTTTCCTATTCAACAACGGTGAAGGAGACCACAATTTCTACTACTAATTTCACGTCTCTCCACTTTTCCTCAACAAACTTCTGCAATACTCATAACCATTTTCACTTTTTTATACGTTTGAATCAAATTTGTAGAATTTAAGGCTAAATCTCAGGTGGGGTTTATTTTTTATATGCAAATTGTTTAAGAAACATAGTGATCACACGATGTTACATGTAATAATGAGGTGCTGGTTTGAATCTTGCAATAATAAGGTCGAATTCCTTAGTTAGGAAAAGTATATAGTAACGTACTTAGTGTCTCAATATGGTTTTCTTGATCTTTTTTCATGGATAAAATGCAATTTTCTTGATTTTAGATTATTTGGTTTTTGGTTGAGGGAATTTTTCTTATAGTCCTGGATAAATTTGCTCAGATATTGATCTGATTCATACTATACTTGTTTGAATTAACAGGTGGTGTTGATTCTTGGCATCCGTAGGGTCTTGATACCGTTGTTCAATTATAAAGTTTCGATCTTTGGTTTTGGATACTGATCAAGTGGTGCTAACAAGGGGCATAGTTGATCGATTTAAGAAGGTGTGCCTTTTGGTTGACTTGGGATATAAAGTTTGTGCTAGAATAGAATTGTTTTATTGGCTTTTGAAGTTTGAGGGTTAATGCAAGTCTGTTGAATGGACGTGCAGAGGTGATCGCTATTAGATATATCGTGATTACCTTTTGTTGGATAATTGTTGGATGAATCACATTGTTATAAGGGGGACTTACGCAGTTGTGAACATTTGGTGTGAAATAGCAGGCTTTAGGCACTTGGAGTTGCCATTAGAGCAGAAGATATTTACATTTTGTGTCCCATTAGATAGATGGGATAAAGCTCTTTATCAACTTCAAGGTGGATAATTAACTACTTGTAGAAACTAAAGCGAAGTTGTATTTGATTCGTGGGGTTTATCATAGCTAACTATGAGTACTTCGCAAGGATCAGCTTTGTCCACGAATGTGACAGGGCTTGTTGATGGATCTCCTTCTCACAGAGAGGTTCCATTTGTTGATACTTTACCTTTGTATGTAAAGGAGCTCATCGCTGGAGGAGCAGCTGGTGCAATTGCTAAAACTTCGGTTGCTCCTTTGGAGAGGATAAAAATACTTGTGCAGGTTATTTTACTCTCTTTTTTGTGTGCGATATATGTTTGTCACTTTACATTCAGTCATCCAAAGAAATTAATAGTAAGATTTGAAATGGACGTATGACAGAGAAACTTCTTAAGGGTACATCTTTTGGTTCTGCTACTAGTCGTATATTCTGTTTTGCATACATTATAATCTAAATTCGGTTTTCATCGCATTTTCTTCACAAGTATTATCCATTTTTGATAGATAATGCTATTTTTCATATTGGTCATCTCTAAATTAGATCACAATTATTATTATCTCCAACTCTCCAAGTACATTTCATTAAGGTGGTTATCAAGAATCTTATCCTGAAATTAAAAAACTCATACTACTACATTTGTATTTGAATGGCTCATTGAAGTTCTATTTAACTAGAAAACTATCCCATGTAACGGCCTTGTTCAGTCTCAATGTAGTCTATTTGTGTGACATATGCTTGTCCTGAATACAATTCTCTCCTAGTTCATACGTCTTTTCACCCGTTCTTCAATTTTGACAACTTTGCAGCTCATATGTTGGCTCTCCCATTTACACTTTTTATATGTGGTTATAGACCAGGACAGCAGGTTTTCACTCTCTTGGGGTTTACCAATCTCTAAGGAGACTATTGAATCATGAAGGTGTTCGTGGATTTTATAAGTAAGTGCAACTATATGTATCTGCATCTTGCCTGAAGATATTATTTATGGTTGACGTGGTTTAACTTGTTCAAAATGTTTTGGCAGAGGAAACGGGGCAAGTGTGCTCAGAATTGTTCCTTATGCAGCATTACATTACATGACGTATGAGCAGTATCGGTGCTGGATTCTTAACAATTACTCTGCACTAGGGACTGGACCTTTTGTAGATCTTTTAGCTGGTTCAGCTGCTGGTGGGACAGCAGTATTATGTACCTATCCTCTAGATTTGGCTCGAACTAAACTTGCATATCAGGTTAGAACCTTCTCTATATCCTCCAACAATATATTGTTGTCAGACATTGTTCTCTTAGAGCTTCATCACAGAATTGAAGTTAAACATGCTCATTCGTGGATTAATCAATAAAGTAATAATGGAATATTAATTCCATGGTTATTAAGTTCTGTTAGACTGTCTCACCGCCTCTAACTTCAATAATCACAGTATTGAATTAGGTTTTGCACTCCACTTTTTAATAAGGATGCTCCATCTCTTGGAGTTGTTACTTCACTTTTAAAGTTAGTGCAGTGAAATTATCGACGAATGCTAAAACCATGTACTTTTTGTTTCTATCATGAGTGTTTATAGTAAAGTAAATTTTCTCTGACACCTGTTACTTGTAATTATTAGTATTACTTATTTGTTATGATAAATTACAGTGGCATAGCACCTTCTTTATTTTGTAGGTTGTAGGCCGCAGGTGTAATTTGGGTAATGGCATCAACAATACCCATGCTCCGCCTGCTTATAGTGGGATACGCAACGTCTTAAAGAGTGTCTACAAACAGGGAGGAGCCCCTGCACTATATCGTGGTGTAGGTATGACCTAAATATAGTTTTAACTTACAAGTACCGTCATAGGTCGATTAGTATTTGCCATTTTGCTGTCACATGAGGAACCATGTAGCCTGTAACTATAACTATAGACATGATTACGTTGTCATCCTTTTAATTTATGTGGGTTGTTTACATTATACCATGATATCTTAGCTCCTTAACTATTCATTTTATTCTCCTAAAAGTGTCGCTATAAGCCATAGTTTAATGAATGCAATACCCTTGAGCAGGTCCAACACTTGTTGGTATTCTTCCGTATGCTGGATTAAAATTTTATATATACGAGGAACTAAAGAGTCATGTTCCTGAAGAACATCAAACGTCCTTAGTGATGAAGCTTTCATGTGGAGCTATGGCTGGGTTATTTGGTCAAACTTTGACATATCCATTAGATGTTGTCAGAAGGCAGATGCAGGTATTAATATTCACATTTGTAATAGGACAGTTGCTTTTGTAGATCATGAGTATATCCAATAGGACTTTGCACTTCGAAGATTGTTCTCCGTTATTTTCAAGTAGTAATATGATAATTTGTGTGATTAGATTAGGATTGTATATGCAAAATTGGTCAAAATTCTTTAATATTAATTTAGTCGCATCAACTAGAGAGAAAAAGCAGAGGCCATGCTTGCTTTTACTGCTGAGGATAGAACTTAATCTCTGAGATGAGGTCTTGTTGAAAAGTTGGGATTGAAAGCCAATGTCTAGTTATTGTATCCGACTTTATACCATCGGGGGAGTTTTGGCTTTGAAATATTAAACTATAATTAACATACCACCTCAACTGCCCTTTTTTTGTTCCAGGTCGAACATCTGCAACCGTCATCTCAGAATAGTGTCAGGTACAGGAACACAATGGATGGGTTAACTACTATTGTTCGTAACCATGGCTGGAAGCAACTATTTGCTGGCCTCAGCATTAATTACATGAAGGTAAACATTATAAGAGGCTCCTTCCTGCATGCACTACACAATTAAAAACCGTGTCATCAAGGCTTCATATACAATTGCCTCACCTGATCTTGAGCCTCTTACTAATTCAGCACTGTTTTTGCATACACCACAATCTTTTAAGGTTTCGGTTAATGAAATTGGGACTGGTTTAAAAATTTTCAGTGGGTTGAACCTTGAGAGTAAGATTCTATATACAAGTATGAAATTCAATCTATAATGCAACACAGTTTAGATATTCTAGTGTAGATAGTTTAGGTTTGTCGACTCACTCATGGTGAAAGAAGCGAGGTTTTTTTGAAGCGGCTGTTTTGACCGAGGATGACTGATTTCCATGTTTCTTTGTATATGGTAAACTGATCGCTAAAACATTAATTTCTTTTTCAGATCGTTCCCTCAGTGGCAATCGGTTTCACAGCATATGACTCAATGAAGGCTTGGCTTCACATTCCTCCTCGCCAGAAACCCAAAGTTTCTACTGCATAAGCCTCTGCTGTAGCGAAATCGAACATATTTGTTCCTCATTAATCATTATACTCAAACACATAAGAAATCGTAGCTTCTTGTTCTTCAATAAATTACTTGATTTGTTTCTTTCTGTTCAACACTACAAAACAAAACGTTGAACTCCACTTAGTAGTAATTTAATGTGAGTACTCTATTTAAATGTACTCCATATACCATTCCTGTTAAAGAGAGGAGCACACAATAATACACTGAAACAAATACTATCAATGAAACATAAGCATAGATGCCTCTCCAAATGTTTCTTGCTATCCCATAGGGTGACTTTCACTTGGATCGAAACTACTCTATCTTTAGCGTATTCTTTAGCAACAACTTATTTTATTAATAATATCAAAAGCATTACTATTTTATCCTCAGTTTATGGGAGTTAATATAAAGATGTGAACTCAGAACATATGTATTGAAATGTGAACTCTTGTTTGAATGGTATACGAAATGTTGGACTTGTCATTCATTAAGCTTTGAAACTCTTAAGTTTTATGTTGGATAATCAATACATTTAATAAAAGTCTACTACTTTATTAAAGATAAAATAGGAAAGATGGTGAAAAAAACATTGAAAAGTTAAACAATATATTAAAAAATACAAAAACTTTAGTCTAAACAATGTGTTAAAAAAAATGGGGGAGTACTATATTAGTCATATTTAATACTCCCTCCGTCCCTAAATGATTGTCACATTTGACTTTTGGTGGTCAATAAAACACAATTTAAAATATAAATATCTCTTATTCTAAATGCGAAAAAATTATAATAAGTTGATATTTCAAAAGTATATATTGAGACGAATCTAACGAGGTCCCACAAGACTATATTATATCTTATCGTTTAATGAGAAATTCGTGATCAAATTTTGTTATAATTGACCACAAAAGTCAAAATGTGACAATCTTTTAGGGACGGAGGGAGTATATAAACTTTTTTTAGACTACATATCTAACAATAATTGTTTAAGTACGACCATTTTGTTAAACATGTAAAAATTACTATAAAGTTTTATACAGTATATTGTTATCATTAGTTGTCAAAGCTTAACTAACTAGCTTAAGCTATCCAAGTTTTGCTATGGTCTATGGAGTATGGACCTTTGTGTCCATTTACTGTCACTGAGGCCTGAGCAGTGCAGGATAATCGGGCCAGGCTGTATCGGTACATGATCCAGATGAAATCATTTCAAGAATTTGAAGCTTCAATAAAAAAACACATATACTGATACATTATACATAGACGTGGTGCTCGAACCGGGCTATTCGTAGGCCAGGTTCGGTATTCCAACCCCATTTGGCCCACTATTCGATCCGCTTCTGTTTTAGTAATGGACAGAACAGGGGTCTAGGCTTCAGCCTTGGCCCCGTTCAAGCCCACCTTTGGTTCGGTGGTTATGTAGCCCGGCCGTCTCAGGACCCCCCTTAAGGACCCGGACACACTGTATATCTTGTGAACACAAGGTATGATGTGTAATACATTCGGTACATCAAACAAAAAATACCAATGATCAAACAAACTCCAAACAAAAACTTCAAAACACCAAACATAAAGATTAATAATATAAAGACTCAATTCAAACACCAAACATAAATTGCTCAATGTACGAAAGTACATTAAATATAAATTTAAATTGTTCAAACATACTTGAAATTTTCAAAACATAAAGATAAACATAATCAAGGACTTCTGTAATTATCCTCCATGTCATAGTTTCTTGTCCTCGACTCTTGTGCCGACCGTAGTGGCCAATTATTATGCATCTCCTGGATGATTCCCCATATAGCCTCAACCGTTACATACATGTAATTGACCAACTTATTCATCTGCCATTGCTGATGTGCCATATCATTTACGTTGAGATCCAAGGTTTGCATTGAAATATATAATAAGTACTCTAACATCTGGTTATCAGTCAACGGAGGTGTGGCGGCGGAGGAGGACTGTATAGTTCACAAGGTGTCCCTATTTAT